>CABHPP010146409.1:16500-41725 GCA_902168425.1 Peromyscus attwateri | reverse complement strand
TTGTTGTTGTTGTTGTTGTTGTTGTTTTTAGATAGATTCTCGCTTGTATAACCACCTGGCTTTGAACTTGAGATCTTCCTGCCTCAGCCTCCCAAGTGCTGGGATGACAGCTGTGTAACTGCTGTTTTTATCATGGTTTCAAAATGCCTTCTGGGATAGTAACTCCAAAAGAATTCGAGCATCTGCATGTGCGTGCGTGCGTGCGTGTGTATGTGTGTGTGTATGTGTACTTGTAAGTGTGTGCATGTGTACTCACTCATTCTAGAGTGTGTGGAGGCCACAGGTTGACATCAGGGGCCTTCCTTAATTGCTTTCTAACTTAGTTTTTGAGACAGGCTCTCACGCTGAACCTGGAACTCACTGGTTTCACCAGGCTGGCTGACCAGCCTGCCCCGGGATCCACCCACCTCAGCGTCTCTGCTTCACCAGAGCCAGGATTCCAGATGTGTGCAGCCACACATAGCTTCTGCATGGGTGCTGGGAATCTACAATCTCATACTTGTACAGCAAGGAATTTACCTATACAACCATCTCCCCAGCCTCCTCCCCATCCCAAGAATGGTTTTTTTGGGTGGTCAGGGTGGGGGAAAATGTAGCTGGGTCTTGTACTCTTAAGGCCTTTAAGCATGGCTGGAATAAGGTTAGATCAGCCTTAAAGTGAGGCTGAGAAGGGAAATCTGTACTGGAGAGAAAAGGAAGGGGTGATGAGCTGAATCCTCCTTTACTTTCCTACTTTAACTGATATCAATTCTGTTTTTCCATGGGCCCTTCAGCCAGTAGATGCCCCCAAATATCCATGAGCAAGGGCCCTAACCATCCACAGCCCACGGGTCATTTATCTATGTCAGGCAGGGCTACTAGGTCAGGGGAGGAGTTAGGACTCCCGAGGCTTTAACTGTGTATGTCATTTATGCCCAAGTTCAAGCCTGGCTGCTACGGGTCTAAGTCACTAGGCTATTTTCAACCTAAGAAATCTCGTCCGGTCTGAGGCTGCTCCTTAGATAATTCCAGTGCCTTCATCCTCCAAGGAAAGGCTGATTGCAGTGCTACAAATTCCCAGCCTTCCTTAGCCAGCCTCCATAAATCACGGCTGACAGGAAAGACTGGAGGGTCATGGGTAATTGAATTCCAACCAACCTTCACACCTAATTCAAGTCAACCCTCTTTCCTAGATCAATCCGCTGTCAGAGCTGCTAAGTAACTATTGTTTGTAAATTCAAAGAAACCTTTTTTTTTTTTTGAGGGCCTACTGTGCGTTAGCTTCCTGAGAGGTGTAGCTACCATCTCACTTCGTTCACTCACTCACTCACTCACTCACTCACTCACTCACTCACTCTTCTGTCCACATTCCCGCCAGAATCCAGACTTTCGGAGTTAACAGACAGTCAGGAGGGAAGTAAAGGTCATCTTGGGGTCAGTCCTGGAGAAAACGTGTCTTCCCATCGTTGCCGGGAGATAGGTCCTTTACTGATGGAAATGCAGAAGCTGGTTTTGTGCCAGAAAACGTGTAAGAAAGCTTCCCTTTTCTCAAAGAAAAGTCAACCCCCAGCTCCCCAAGACTCTCCAGTTCTCTCTCTGCCATATTTGATGTGGGATGTCGGGTGTGTTTTTCACCCTGTGGGTTTTAAGGGTTCTCACCTGTGATGTGGAACAGGGTGTGTGCTTGGGGGTGTGGGGAGGAGGGTGCTGTCCTCACTCACTGAGCACTGCTTGGGAGGGTGTCGGGGAGCTCTAGGCTCCTCACGCCTGTGGTATTGCTGCTTATGACTCTCACTCTCTATTAGGACTCAGCAGCCACAGGCCCCGCGACAGGCCTGCCTGGAAACTAAGCCTGAGGCAGACAGTGCTTATTCAAGAGTCACATTTCATGGAAGAGTCTCCTGACTTTATTGGTAAGCCTCTACGCCTCTCTCCTGTCTACTGAGAGCACACATGGCCTGGATTCCATTACCGGAACACAACTGTGGCATTTCACATTTTCCAAAAAAAAAAACACAGCTCTTCTTCCTCCTTCAAGAGGCTGCCTCACACTCCGCCACTATTTCTCATGCTCAGCCGCCACAACCCGGCTCATGGGTGACTATGTCCCAGCCCTCCAACCCATAATGAATTGAGCACTGGACTGCTACAGATAATATTCTTGGCAGCAATATGATTCGGAGCAATGAGTCAAGATTGTTGCAGAGGTTTGCTCAGGGGAAAAGAATTAATGTGACTTAATAATTTTTACTTTCTTGTTTTAATTCCAGGATGATAGGAGGCCCCTGCGATATAGCCAGTGGCCTGCGGAGCCCGAGCAGCCCGGAAAACTGTGTTTAGGTGGGAATGTTAATGGCATTATCCCTTGCTGCTGGGTAAGAGTCTGCTGTCGAGAGATAATTACCCAGGCGAAGATGAAGCATCATGGGAGCCTAATGCTGAGGCAGAGACCTCACTGTTTATTTTCCATGTTGCCGCATAATCGCCTTCACCATTTAACTTCATTAACATCTTGGCTAACCCGGGGCCACACAATTTGACTTAAAAGAGAGAAATGAAGTAACCCTGAACCTACGTGTAATTGTAAACAAAGTTACCGGAGATGTGGGTTAAGATGTTTTCACTGTTGCAGTGGGTGGCAAACGAGTCCCCCATTTCCCGTATCCTTCCTTCTCCCTGAGAGATGAAAGTGAGGCCAGCCTTTGCTGACTGTTCACTGTAGGCCATCCCTTGCATTGAGCATCACACAGATGTTCTCCTCCTTAGTCTCCATGGAGATTCCACCAGTTGTGAGTGGAGGAAACTGTGTCAGAAAGGTGAAGAAACTTGTCCGAGGTCCGAAGGCTTGTGAGCAGGGGAGCAAGGGTTCCAGCTGTGGCAGATTGATCCCAGCTGTTTCTAGAGAAATCACAGGACCACACTTGTTCCAAGATCTCAAGTCTGGTCTTCTAGACTCTACGGACGAGTCCAGGCATTTCATTACCGCTACAGCTGTCACTGCGGTCTTTATCAGAATGGCTGCCAAGTCTCCCATCCTACCTTCCTCTTGTTCTGTAGTTCTGTTTTATTGAGAAGGTATTTGCATCCAACTCCATGTGGTTGCGACTAGGTTTCTTAAGTCATCCCCACAGGCCTTTGTGTTGGACAGGCTCCCGACCTGCTCTGGACGGGCTGTAAGTAATCACTGTCTCTTCACTCCAGGCTCCTTCTCCCCAAACTCATAAAAGCTACATCAGAAAACCTGAAAGAATGTTTCGGTGCACATGTTAGCCTCTACCAAACTCAATAATTGTTAACACTTTCCCACATTTAAAGTTCCAATTTATTAATCCATTTCCCCCCAGACTACTTGAAAGTTTGTTCCCGAGATACCTCAGCCCAGAATGCTTTAGCATGCATCACATATCTCCAGAGAATATGGAACACGTTACCATGTGACCACGTCACCATCACAGACCTAAGAAAATTAGCTACTGTTCCTTGATTTTGTCTACCCACCCCCACCCCCACCCGGGGTGTGTGTGTGTGTGTGTATGTGTGTGTGTGTGTGTGTGTGTGTGTGTGTGTTTGTTCGCACGCATGCGCGCATGTTTCTGAGTCTGAGTGCAGGGGCACACATGTTGGTCCTCAGCTTCTCTTTGAGACAGGGCTTCCTGTTCGTTGACACATATGTGGCTAGCTGGCCCACAAGATCCAGGACTGCTCCGGTCTCCATCTCCCATCTTGCCTTAGGAAGCCTGAGATTACAGGTGAGTTACCATGCCCAGCCTTACATGGGTCCTGGGAATCCAAGCTTGGGAGATCATGCTTGAGCAGCAAGTACTTTTCCCACTGAACTGTCTCCCCAGCCCCAGCGGTCATTTTGTAACTCTCATTTCTTCTATAGATAGTCTCTTATTTTGTTTGTTTTTTAATGTGAGCAAGCTTCACATGTCGTATTCATAGTAATGCTTTTTAGTCATTTTTAACCCAGAACATACCTACCATACTACCTCCCCCTACCCCACCCCCATCCTTGTTTAGTTTTTGGATAGCTGCATTGTTTCCTATCCCTAAGGGTCTCCTCTGCTCCTGTCTGTTCTCAGCCAGCATCTTAGCAAGATGGGGAGGTATGGCTCCAGAATTTCTACTCCAGGCCACTTCAGAGGTCTGCAAGGAGTAGGAGTGATCGTTTTCCCCTGACAAAAACTGAGCCTAGATTGTTAATTTATTTGTCAGGGCTGCTGCAATCAAGGAGGTGACACGTGGGACTGGTGGATGGTAGAAACAGAACAAACTGTCTAGGTTCAGACCTCGCTTTGCCTCTTCCAAGACGTGTGGCCTTGGAGAAGTTACTTAAAAACTCCAGTACTTGGCTTTATCATCTATAAACTGGTGATGTAGGCCTATGAAACCCAGTTCACAGAGTTGTACTAGAGAAAGAGAGAGAGAGAGAGAGATTGAGAGAGAATACCACCAGGAACGATGCTGTCCACATGTGGGGACCATCGTGACCCTCACCACTGTTGATCTGTTGATGTTCAGCTTCTGCCTGATGTCCACTTCCTCTTCACATCACTTCCTGGAACCGGGTGGGGCCCCTGGCCTTTCCAATGGCTTTATCACCTTTGACTGTGAGTTCAGTTTACTCCCCAGGCCTGGGGAGCTCCTGGTGAGTTGTCTCAAGACCACATCCCCTGTCTCCTCCAAGTCCCCCTACAGAAGTTTTCCACTTCAAGTCTATTCTTCTTTCCCCAAATCCATCCAATTCTATTTTCTTCTCTTAGGTTGGATGCCCAGGTTCACTTCCTTGCTTTGGCATGCTGAAACTTAGATTCATCCTCAGACTTAAGACGCAAATAAATCTGTCGTATGTGGTACAGGGACATTGGTCTATTTAAATGATCCTTAACACTTCTAAGTCCCCTCATCCATCCATTCAGCAGCCTGCAACCTGTCCGCAACACACTTTTGACCCTTCCTCCCTCCGGAGAAGCCAGAGCTGGGTCTGTAGACAGTGGTGAGCAGACAGGATCCCTGCTTTAGGACAAGAACCAGCCAGTCACCCAGAGTGAGCCTGAGCCAAGATCTTGAAATTCCCTGCACCCTAACCACACATGGGAATTCTGGGAGAGTGTCTGGAGAGGATGGGTCTGTTCTTCAGTGTTCTGAGATTCTGACCATAAGGGTACCACTGCAGTAGTCAGACTCAGTCCCTGCTCTCCTCTAGAGCCTTGAAACACTTCTCGAATCATGTCCATGAAACTGCATGTGTTTTGTTAAAATAAGTGTCTCAGGCCGGCAAGATGGCTTGTCAGGTGAAGGCATTTGCTGTGCAACCAACAACCCGAGTTCCCTGCCTGAACCCACGCAAAGGTGGAAGGAACTGACCCTATAACATTGCCCTCTGACACCCACATGCACATTATTGACATAGGCAGCACCTCCCCCACATTATGCATGCATGCACACACACACACACACACACACACACACACACACACACTAATAGAAGTAGACTTTAAAAATGTAAATAAAGTAAGTATCATCTACAAAAGTCTTCCTCCAAAGGACTAGAATAACAGTACGGCCTTCTAGGGCTGTGACAAACACCAACTGAGTCACACCAATACCTTCTGAGAACGCAGCAGTAAGTGCGGTAACCATAAATAGGATGTGGGAGATGAGGATGGAGTCAAAAGAGAAAGCCTCAGTGCAGGTGAGCTTTGAGAGGTGCTGAGGGGAAAAGGTGGGTGTATGGGGTCTGGCGCAGGAGAAAACCAGGCAAGGTTCCCTTGAGGAAGCTGTGGAGAGGGCAAAGGGAAGTCAAAGGCCAACCGTGGCTGCTTTATAATCTAAAATAAATAGAACAGCAAAAAAGAATGTCTTCCACTACTTCCTTTGTTCTGAGCTCTGGACTCCGAGAAGCCAGTTCAGGAGTCAATGTAATCATCAGGTGTGTATTGGCACAGAGACCCAACGGGGGCTGACTCTTTAGGGGTGTCTAGTGTCCGTGTATTTTGTGTGACCAGCTTACTCTAGAAGTTCTCAGCCTGTGGGTTGAGACCCCTTGGGGGTCAAATGACGCTTTCACCGGAGTCGCCTAAGACCATCAGAAAACACAGATGTGGTGATATTTTGTTTGTGCTCTCACAAATAAAGCTTGCCTGGAGATCAGAGTGCAGAGCCAGCCACTAGTTAGCCATAGAGGCCAGGCAGTGGCGGCACACACCTTTAATCCCAGCACTTGAGAGGAGGAAACAGGAAGTGACATGGCAGGGTGGAGAGAGGGGCTCCGCCCTTTCAGGCTGAGGATTCCTAAAGGTAAGAAGTCTTTCTAGCGGCTGGCTGCGCTGCTTCTCTGATCTTTCAGCTTTCACCCTCATATCTGACTCCGGTTTTTTATTATTAAGACCAATTAGAATTCATACAAAACACAGATATTTACATGATGATTCATAACAGCAGCAAAATTACAATTATGAAGTAGCAACGAAATAATTTTATGGTTGGGGGTCACCACCACACGAAGAACTGTATTGAAGGGTTGCAGCATTAGACAGGTTGAGAATCACTGCTCTATATTCTCTGTGAGCAGCCTGGGAGCCAAAGGCAGATCTCACAGCAGGGCAGAAGTCTGAATGTCCCTGCTGCTGTGAGACGCTCCAGTTTCTGCGTTCAGATTCTGCTCTTGTCACAGCCCCCAGTGAGTGAAGGGGTCACTCTTTTCCTCACCGTGTAGAGATGGGCGACAGAGAGAGGTGGTTAATCTCGATTGTCTCCTTGATTAGACTGAGACGCACCCAGGAGACTGTCAAGGCCCATCGCTGCCTGCCATGGTGCTTCCAGAGATGATAGATGGGGGTAGGGGGGTGTTTCCTGACCAGTGGATGTATCGACCCTTTGATTCATATGTGCTGGCATAGTTTAAAGATGGTACCAGACTGGGCAGTTAAGAGTGCTTGCTGCTCTTCCAGAGACCCTGAGTTCAGTTACTAGTACCCTGGTTAGGAGGCTTACAACCACCTGTAACTCTAGTTCCAGAGGATCTACTATCCTCTTCTGGCTTCCCAAACACGGGGCACCCACACACAGGTCACACACACACATACACACACACACACACACACACACACACACACACACACACACACACCAAATAAAGGTGCTACAATGTTGGAGGTGAGGCTCAGTGAGAGAAAGTAGGTTAGCAGGGTGGGTCCTTGGGGGTCTATGCTGTGCCCTGGTCCACTTTCTCTTGGCTTCTGAGCCATGCTTGGGGGTCTATACTGTGTTCTGACTCATTCCTTTCTCCTTGCTTTTGAGCCACCACAGTGTAAACAACTCTGTTCCACCATGCTGTCCCTGCCAAGACGGAATGAAATCTCTGAAACTGTGAGCCGGAAAGAGCTCTTTCCTCCCTTGGGTTATTTGCTGGGGTACGTTGTCATGGTGATGAGAAAAGTAGCTGACACCGCAAGGTGCCGGGTGCTGGTGCGATGGCCGCTGCTGTTACTGTAGGTAATGAGCTGTCCTGAATCTCTGACCCAGGAGTCTTACATCATCTATCTTGTTCATAAAACCGTGGCTTGAAAGTAGAGTGGTCTCGGCTGGGGTAAGCTACTTCATGTTATTTAGGGGGAATGAATGGCCTTTTGCCGATCCCAGCACATGGACGAGGAGCTGGCTGGAGGAGGCCTTCCATCTGTGAAAATTCTCAGATTTCTTTGTTGAGCATGTCCTTTTCACCCTGACAGTATTAGTTACATCTGCAGTACTGTGGGAGGAAAGATTTCTTTCGGCTCCTTGTTTCAGAGCAGCTGGGTTCAGGGCAGTGGGAGAGGATACAGTAGCTGTTCACATCATGGTGAACAGGAAGCAGAGAGTGACTGGAACCAGGGGCCAGCTACAACCTTCAACAGTCCACCTCTACCGCTTCTACTGGCTACAGGCAACTTCTGAAGTTGCCCCAGACTCCCCAAAAGTGCCACTAGCTGGCAAATAAAAGTTGTAAACATGAACCTCTGTGGGCACCAATCCTTCTCCCCAAACTGTCTCCATCTTTCACTCTTAAAGGACTTCTAGGAAGAATCTAAAAGAAGAAGAAAAAAAGGCAAATATCACACTGAACAGCACAATTTTATTTTCTAAATGAATAGTTAAAATTCACAACAGATGCTATTTTGAATTTTTTTTTCAAAAAATATGTGACAGTTGTGATCTGTATTTACAGGTTATGTGGTTATATTTTCCCAGCCTTCTACTCCTTGGCTACCTGTGGGGGTCCACAGAGACTCTCTAGTGAGACCTTACTCAGGGTCAGAGAATCTGGGCTTGCTTTACCCAGCAGGGCTGCATAATGGGATGATTTGGCCAGGGGCATGGTTACCAGGTGTTTGGAAGGGTCTACACTTGGCTGTACATTGTGCTTCGATCTTGCAAGGGGGAGGTCTTTTGCCTCTCCCCTTGGCATGGTATAAAAAGCTCTTTTGAATAAACCTCGGGGCGACTGGGTATTGACCCAGGGCCCTCCCAAATCTATCCCGTGTCTCTGTTTTTCTTGTCATCTCTTTCTATCTTTCTACCAAATATTTCCTCGTTCCTTTCTCCTGCCCCCAAGAAACCTTCCACAGGTCGGAGCTGGATTCCAACAGACTCCCACAGCCACCTAAACATACAAAGTTGTCTGTGTTACTAGTATCCAGCACAGAGGCATGGCTGGGTGACACAGGTTGGACCTGCTATATAGCATTTGGGGACATAGGAACACACTGCTATGGTTTAAAAAAAATCTTTTGAAACTAGCGTGGTTGTTGATGTATGAGTCGGTGGCGTGAGCTCTGGCAGAAAAGGGGTGTCAGCTGGAGCCCCACTCTTGTGGCAACTCCCAGGGGCACTGAAGTGGGAGGAGGCAGAGGAGGCAGAGCTGAGATGCCGAGGTGGCTTCCTCCGTGTCAGGCAGAAATGCACACAAATCTCTGGACCACTCACAACACCCTGCCTCCCCGGAGATCAGAAGTTAGAAGCAGCCAACGGCATTTAAAAATGGCAACAACAATAAGCCCACATTCTGAACCTTTTTTTTTTTATTTCAAAAGTTACACATAAGCATTCTAGAAATATAGAAGATATAGCCAGAAAATGGACACACAAAATGCAAGACACGGAGTTGTGACTCAGATACTAATACTTAGTTGCACATCCAGGTTTATTGAACCAATGCATACTTAAATTTTAGACACATATACAAATACATATATATGGATATGGAGACATTACATGTTTTTATGTTATCTTCTTGTGTGTTATCTTCTTACTTCTGCATACACAATCCTGTGACCGAAGATTGTAAATCCACAGGCAGTCTAGTTTTAAATGGTGACCTGGTGTTTGCTGTTTGGATGGTTCTACATTACTTACCCTCTTGGTTCTTTGATCCAGTCCATCTGTTTTCTTCTCGCTTATTCTTAGGAACACTGCGGCAACACACTCTCTGACTGTACAGTTTGAGACACTTCTCCAGCTATATCCTTGAATAAGCTTCTAGAAAGGGAATTTTTTAGGTCAAATAGTGTGCATGTTTAGTGCCAACATCCTATTACAACCATGCCCCCCAATGTCTTGATCTATAGGACCATCACAATCAGATAGAATTTTTGAGCTGAGTTTTAGGCCACGCTCCATTCTGAGGAAGGGTTTGAGAATCATCTGCTGCTAAGACTCTCAGGCTGGCTCCATTTGTGGGCAGAAGGAAAAAAACCACTGTTGTCCATGTGTGGCTCTTCTTTGATGGTGTGGCCTGGCAGTTCTATCCGAAGGGAAGGAGTGTCCTTCAGTCATAACATACACAGATGTTGAAAACAATCAAGACCAATAGTTTTCAAACTCTCAGGGAGGAAAACCCAGTGCAAGAACATAGGGTCAAGGGTCAAAACAACAGGTTGGCCGAGGTAAGTGTATTCAGTACTCAGGGCTGTAGAACAGATAACTGCAGTTCTCTGTCACCAGGCATCCCACTAGAGCTTGGCCAGGTCCTCTGAGGCTGCAATAAAGTTATCAGCCACTGCTGAGTCTCATCTGGCACTTGGTGACAGAGAGATGTGCTTCCAAGCTCAGTTAGCATGCTGTCATCTTCTGTCTCATTTCAGCGTAGGACAGTAGAAGTCTGAGTTCTCAAAGTGATCAGAGAGACAGAGCCTCTAGACTGTGTCTTGCATAACATCAAGGAATCACAATGGAGTAAAATTCCAGATGTTTCCCGTGTTCTAAAGCAAGTCACAGGGCCTCGCTACACACGAGAGGAGGAAATTATGCAAGGGTGTGCATTCCAGGGCACAAGGATCGTAGGGGCACCTTAAAGTCTGGTTCATCATAATAAACCACTAGAAGCCTCGCCCCTTAAAGTGTTTGGGGCGTTTTCCCAGCCTGAATAACCAGGAAAGCCAAAAACTCAGGAAAATGTAAAATCTGAAACTCATTGACTGAAGACTAGTCATTTCCGGTCTCTCAAGTGGAGGTGAATAACCCACCATTGTGGGACCATGTTTGGCCGGAGGTAAATGTGGTGTCTTCAAAGGTGCGCTCCCAAGCATGTGTTCTATGTTTGCTTGGGAGTCAGTTCCACCTCCCTGATGACTAACTCATTTCCTCCCAACTCTGTCTCATGGAATGAGGTGGCATCTCCAAACCCATGTCATAATGACCACATTGGAGACATTTTTCCATGTGAAGTTCTGTGAGCTCTTCTTACGCTTTAATTACTGTGTCTCCCCAAGACCAAGCCTCGGTTCGCCACGGCTCCTTAAAATTTTAAAACAGGCCAATGGCAGCAGGCAGGCAGGCAGAACTGTTCTTTAAGATTGTATAAATGGAACTGAGAATGTGGCTCGGTTTATAGAGTGCCTGCCTGGTGTGCACAAAGCCCTGGGTTCCCTTCCCAGCACGGTATCAAAGCTGGTGCTGTGTACCCAGGTAGACTCCTTGGCGCTTGAGAGGTGGCGGCAGCAGGATCAGGACCTCAAGGCCATCCTCTTTGGTCATGCAGAGAATTAGAGACTAGCCTGGGATACGTGACACTTGGTCTCAAAACATATGATTGGGCCGCTGACATGGTCCATTGTCTCCAAGCCTGACAACCTGAGTTTAGTCCCCAGAAAACACATGGTAGAAGGAGATAACTTCAAGTTGTCCTCCGGTCTCCACTCATGCGTGATGGCACATACTTTATGTCCAAACAAATGCATGCAATGAAAATATTAGCGGGGTGGTACTGGCACATGCATTTAATCCCAGCACTTGGGAGGCAGAGGCAGGCAGATCTGTGAGTTCGAGGCCAGCCTGGGGTACAAAGCTAGGACATCCAGGACTGTTGCCAGAGAAACCCTGTCTGGAAAAACAAAAAAGCAAAACAAAACAATACAATAACAAAAAATGATCATGTGAGTTGTGTTGCTAAAAGGGATCCCTACCCCTGTTGATATCCATATCATCCTCTTGTTTAAGCCTGTAGCGATATTTATGTTCTGTACTTTACTGCCTCCTTGTAAATAGCTATAATCCAACATTTCCTCAGGAAATCCTTAAGACTCCATCAGACCCTTGGAGGGGAGAATAGGAAGGGGACAGGGTTCTTGCTACATTTTTCTTTCCAAGAGAATCTTTTAAATGACCTAGAGTTAGAACCAAACAAACCATGAAAGTTGTGGAGGGTGGAGAATGGCAGGTGGGAGCTGCCGTCACTCGGCGAATACTGCAGAAGCCCCTGGAAGGTTTGGGTTCTATGGAACCGATTCATTAGTTAAATCATCCTCTTTCACAGGAAAAACAGTGGAGGTTTCTGTTTGTTTGTTTCTTTTTCGAGCGTGCGGGTGTGTGTGTGTGTGTGTGTGTGTGTGTGCACAAGTAAGTGAAGTTGATGATGGTGATTCAAGGTATTTCTCGGTAGTGTTTGGAGCCTCTCCGGGACTCTCCGCCCACCAGCTTCCAGTTCCTCTGGTCTTCAAAAAAGAAGCCTGACCACAGCGTGAAAAGAATTGAGTCTCCAGGCAGGTGGAGCAGGTGGCTAGGCCAGAAGCAGCCTGTGTGGCTGTTGGGGGTCACGCGTCTTTCTTTATCTGGAGAGAGAAAAGAGTAACGAAGTAGGAGAGACAAGGAGCTTAGATGGAAAAGTTCCTTGGGCCAGGAATCGGGCAGAGGAGCTAGGAACCTGGAGTCAAGCCTGGAGTGTTCAAAGACATTGTTAGTAAAGTCCCACGTGCTTCTCCACTCCCACCAGTGGTACTGGGGATTAAGTAGGCCCCCACACATGTGCTAGGCCATTGCTGTCCCACAGGTTTATCTACCAAGTCCTTGCTTCCTCCTAAGCTTGTCAGATGTTGGCATTCGTTGGTTTGAGTTTTGTAGGCATGTTCTCACCTCTCATCATAAGGACGTTAACTTTATTTAGGTACTACGAGCTTATATGGCTGACTCTTAACTTATGAAATCTGCAAAAGCCCTTGTATTAGTCTGTTTTCTGTGGCTATAACAAAATATCCAAGACTAGGTAACTTTTAAAGGAAAGAAAAATGTTGGATTCACGGTTCTGGTGGTTGGGTGGTTCAGAGGCATGCTGGCCTCTCTGGCAAGGGCCTTGTCACATGGTGGGAGGTGGACTGGCAGGCACATGCAGAAGAGACATACACAGAGGCAGCCTCAATTTGCAGCGACCTGCTACCGTGATAACTAACCCGTCTCATGAGAATGTGGATTTCCCGGCTGCCGGAAAAGCATGCATTCCCCTTCACAAACCCATCATCACTTAAGGATCCAACATCCCAGCACCACCACCATGTCAATCAAAGCTCAGCATCAGTTTCAGCGGGGGCAAACCATACTCAAGGTCATCATCTAAGATTCCTGGTGACCGTGAATGGGATGGAAGGTTTTTAACTCAATACAGACAGAACATAGGGAAATCCACACAAACACACACAATTAAATCAATTAACTGATTAAATGTAGTCTCCATGCTCTAATGTGTTAGAAATGGAAACAAAGCCAGTGGTGTTACACTTAGGAAAGGAACTCACCAGAAATAGTCAACTTCTCTAGATTTTTCCAAGCTGGCACACCTCGCCTTAACCAGCAAGCTCCGCCCTCCTGCTGACCTTGGTCTCTCGGCCATCCCTTTCCTTCAATCTCCTTTCTTACATGCTAGCAGGAATAAGGGAGACTTATGTGGTTGTAGACTTGTGCCTCGTCACCTGTAGACCAAGTTCTTCATTATCTCTTGTTTGGAGACTAGGACTCTGACTTCACTAGTGTCCATGGCCAAACAGATAGAGTGCCCCTGAAATGCATTTGACAGGGCTGGCCAGGAGCAGTGGTGGGGACTGGAAAATCAGGGCTCCTGAGCTTCCAGAGCATAGGAATGAGAGAAGGCACCAAGGGCATGGTGACCTTGGATCACTGGTCTAGTGGTTAATTAGTCCCTCTTCCCTTTAGCTGAGAAGTTACAAAAATTGCCTTCATCATGTATCAGAAGATACCATGAGCCATGTTTGGTTTGTTTTACAAACTCTCCCACTATTGTATCCCTGGCTGGCCTAGAACTTATTTATTAAGTAGACCAGGCTGGCCTTGAACTCACTATGTAGATCTGCTGGCCTCTGTCTCCTAAGTGCTGGGACTAAACGCATATGCCACCTTACCTAGCTAGGCCATGTTTTGACCAATCAAGAATCTTCATGATTTAGAACATGATTGAGCAGTCTCAGGCTTACTCACATCAGGCTCAAGTGTACAAATAAAATGGTAACTGCAGATATAACTTCCTATAACTGACCCAGAGTCTTTTAACATCCCCTGACGCCCACACTGATGACTAACAGAGGTACCAATGGACTGAAGTTTGGTGTACTTGGGTTATTCCAGTAAACTCTGTCTTTGTGGGTGAGTCACTTTTTCCAGGCGACAGGACTCTTTTCCTGTTACTCTCCAAGATGGAGTGTCTAGCTATGGGAAAGGCTCAAGACCTTTGGATCATTAGGAGAGAGAGAGGTCCCTTGAGCTGTACTGACCCATAGATAGGACCCTCTTGGCATTTGTGGAGTAGCTGGGCTGGTGTTAGCCCAGGCTCTGTGGAGGAAGCTCACTGCTGAGGTAGCTCTCTTGGCCACAGTGATCTATTCTCTCCTGACTTGGGTAGGGCTAACTGTCCTCCTTGATGACTCAAGCCCATCTTGAGCCCTTGATGGTACTCTGGACTTTCTGGAATCTGGTAGACCTTCTTTTCCAGGCTCAACTGTCAAGGAACCTATAATATGCACTGTGGCCATATTAATATGGCCATAATTTTCCACATAAGCCTAGGGATTAGGCACTGGCAGATCTCTCAGTCTGCTGGCCTGGGACTTTGGTTGTTCTGTTCTGAATTTCTCCACCCACCCTTAGTTATTCTCAGTTGTTTCCTCTTGATCGGGACAGAAAATTGAGAATGATGTAAAGGTGACCGACGGTCTCTGATTCCTGATGGCTCAGCTTACACTTTTCAAGTTTAAGGTAGCTCAAGAGCAACACACATTCAGTAGAAACCCTATCACCAGCTTTGAATTTTGTTCTTGTGCTGGGACAGCAGTGTGTTATGTGATACTCTAGTGATGAAGGACCAAGGGCGGTGTCAGCCTGCTGCATCCCAGCCTGCATCCAAGGCAATGGATGCTCCACTGATGCTTAGATGTTTAATAGCTTAAGTATGATCGATGCATTTTTGAAGGTAGAAAATTTAAGGATGTTCTCTACCTATGGTATTTTCATCATCTGGAGGGTTCATTGGGATATTGTCCCGCGGTAAGTCAAGGCACATCTGCCTTGCTACACTGCCCTGCACACTCAGCTCTCTGCATAAGTGGATGAGACTGATTGTCAAAATTAATCACAGTTTATACATACAACTATTGAGAGAAAGTCTCTTTGCTCCCATTTCACCCCTAAGATTGCTGTTTGACTATGTGGTCCGTGATATTAGAGATGAGGCGTGTGGATAGACAGGGTAAAGAGAAGCCAAATTACGTGAGAAGCGTCACATCCTAGAGCAGTCCTCTCCAGCAGAGCTTTCTAAATAATGGGCTCTCTTCACCATGGCAGCCATTAACCACATGCATCTCTTGAGAACTTGAAACATGATGCGTGCCTCTACAGAGCTGAAATTGTAATTTAATTTTAATCATTTACAGTTAAATTCAAATGACACTTGGGACCACACGCCACTCATATGGTAGCTACAATATTGGATAATACAGCTCTCTCTCTTTTATGGGGAACTTTTGGTTGTGGGATTACAATAGAAATGTAGTAATTTAATACTAATCATGCAATTTAAATACTCGATTACTTTGTTTGTTTCTTTTTTTCATTTTGCAGCGGTTAGGATTGAACCCAGGGCTTTGTGTCTGCTAGGCACTGAGCCTTGTACTTTTACATTGTATGTCAATTCAGGAGCAAGCTGATGACTATCACACTTTTGAAGTAATGGGGAACAAAAATAATGTTTGGGGTATCTGCTAGAATGTAATACCATATGAGAACATCTCATATACATTGATGATAAAGTCATGTATACCATCTGGCAGTGGTGGTGCACACCTTGAATCCCAGCACTCAGGAGGCAGAGGCAGGATCTCTGTGAGTTCCAGGTCAGCCTGGACTACAGAGTGAGCTCCAGGACAGCCAGGGCTACACAGAGAAACCCTGTTTCAAAAAACAAAACAAAACAAAAAGTCATGTGTACCACTAATGCCAGGATAGCTTGGGTTTGGTTAGAATTTAGTGAAAATAAATATGTAATTATTTTCCTTGAAGTTCACATACTTCCTGAACTCTTTCTTTCACAGACCTGTTGAGGATATATGCACCTAAGCTTGAAAAAAAAAAAGTGCTCTAGACTTATGTAAAGAAGACAGGTTGACAAATAAGGTTAACTCGCACAAGAAATACTTACAGAATGCCTACTACATGCCAGATACTATTCTAGACACAGGGCAACAGTTCTGAATGAGGCAGACAAGGTTGGAACACCCCACAAGCACATGTACTTGCGCGGAAGAGCAAGACAGTGAACGAACTAGTTGAGAACCTTAGACTGCGGTAAACGCTATGAAGAAAATACAACAGAGAGTTGATGGAGAGCGGCTCAGCGAAGGACTGCTGGATAACTAGCCAGGTTTAAAGGAAGTGACATTTGAGTTGAGGCTAGCTCAGAAAAAGGAGCCAGACACACAGAGTGTGAGGGCATGCCCACAGCTGAAGTGCCAAAGGCACAAGGGCGGGTGTGATGGAGCCGTGTCACGGGAAGAAGACAGAAGAAGGTGGAGGACAGGGAGGTGGGTGCTGGAGTCAGAGCTGGAGCCCTGGATCCGAGAGTTGTGTTTTCAGAAGGGCAGGGAATTCAGATTTCATTTGAAGTCCAATTGCTGCAAAAGGGGGGTTATGATCCTGTAAGAACAGATGATATAGAGAAAGTGGGAGCAGGAAGCTTCCTGCAGGGAGCTGTGTAGTTACTGGAGGGTGGTAAGGGTGGCTGGTGACTCGGCAGGGGGTAATGCAGAGAGAGAAAAGTGAAAGACTTAGGACCACTTCCCTAAGGCAACTGACATGTCACATGGAGTCCCTAGGACAACGTGGGAAAGTCACTTAGATGAGAGAGTGGGGGGGGGGGGGTGTGGCGAAGTCAAGACTTGCACTCTGGTGTTGGGTATCAAAGAGGAGATACTTGGATGTAGGAATTTGAAGCTCCATGGAAGGAGAACAGAAAGGACTAGATGTGAGCCCTAGGGAAACTGAGTGTGGACCTGATCACTGAGGATTTATTGATCACCTAATCCTAGCCTGAACCTTCAGGTCGGTGTGTTTCCAAGGGCAAAGCTCTGCAGCCCCGAGCAGCTGCTCTCTAGACCCGGGAAACTGTCGGTGTTGAGGTGATGACCCCCACACAGACCTCTGATTACAGCGCTCTTTTCAAGGCTTCATTAGCAGGCATTTCCATCACTATTACCGTAACCACGCTTCTTCTTCGCTGAGTCCAACCTCTTTTAATCTCCTACCTGTATTTGAATAATTCCCCCAATTTGTGAGTCCCACCTTCCTCTATAGATTTCTAGGAAGCCATCCTACAGGATAATCTGGGGTCTTCCTCCTCAGAACCTGTTGTCCACACCTGTCTAGTCTTCCTGGGAGAATCTGTAAGACAGCTTTAGCAAATTCTTTTGCTGCTTGCTCAGTGGTGCTTGAGTTTCCCAGGAAACAGACTCCCTGACAGAAATTTGTGTGTAGGAGTTTTTATTTATTTATTTGTTTGTTTGTTTATTTATCTATCTGTTTGTTTTTGCTTTTTTTTTTTTAAATTCCTCTGGGATGGTCATTTGTGAAAGTGAAGAATTCAGGCCAGGGCAAAGGGAGGACTTGAATTGTGATACAGTCCAGCAGACCCCTCACCTGTTCTCCCAGGAGCTCTCAAACTTGGTGCTGAGGGATGTCTTTCTGTATACTATTCCCAGTGGTTAATAAATAAGCTGCTTTGGCCTATGGCAAGGCATCTTAGAGGCAGGCAGGAAATCCAAGGCGAGAGACAGGAAAGAGAAAGGCAGTGTCTAGAGAGAGACGCCAGCCTGCTGCCCAAGCAACAGTGTACCAGCAGACCGGTAAGCCACGGAACACGTGGCAAAACATAGATTAATAGAAATGGGTTAATTTAAGATATAAGAGCTAACTAACAAGAGTCCTGCCATAGACCATACAGTTGGTAAATAATATTAAGCCTCGGAGTGATTATTTTCTAAGTGGCTGTGGGACTGAGGGGCCGAGCAGGACCAGAGAAAGCTTTTGACTACAGTTTAGGGAGGGTCCCTCAGAGTTTCCCTGAATGTACCAAGGGGTTTCAGAACTTTTTAGTTACAGTCTTACTTACTTTAACTGTTTTCATGACCAAAGCAACTTAAGAGAGAAGGCTTATTTGCTTTGGCTCACAGATAGAGGGAAATCCATCACCAGGTGAATGTCTGGGAGGCTAGAGCTTGAAACAGTTGGTTACATTGTATCTGTCATCAGCAGCAGAAAACAATGATTGCTTATTTAGTTCACCTTCTCTTTATTCAGTCCAGGACCCAAGTACATAGAACGGTGCCACCAGAATTGGATCTTCTCAATTGATAAGCAGATAAATCCCAGGTTTGCTCAAAATCTAGCTTCATCTATATAACTCCCCAGAGGCATGCCTGGAAGCTTGTCTCTGGGTGATTTTAGATCCCATCAAGTTGTCAATCAATATTAACTGCCACTTCACATCTAGTCCTTATTAAACACAGATTGACTCAAAGAAGACACATGTCCCATACAAGGTAACTTCCTTGGGCTGAGGACAATTCCTGGTCAGGGATGCAGCTAAAAGTGGTCAGCCACCAGCTTTCCTGACCTAAAAGCATTGCCATTTGCAGTCTATGCCTCCCCCGGATTCTCATAACAACATGATCCGGTCAGTTTACAGATTGAGTAAGAGATTAAGATTCAGAAACATTAAATAAACTAGCATAAAAGTAGAGACAAAGCTCAAGTCCTGGTCTATCACTCCAGCTCTTTCTTTGTACCATGTTGGATCACTGCAGAGGAGAAAAAGGATTTCCAGCAGAAGCAAGCTGTCCAGGAGCCTGGCTAGAGACTGCCAGTTGTAGTTGTTTTCTTTTATTCCCCCCCCCCACTTTCTTCTTTAACATGTGTATGTGTGGATGTGTATGCATACGTTTGTGTGTGCATGTGTACATATGTGTGAGCATGCCAGTGGTCAGTGTTCTGGTAGAAGCTCCACCACCTGAGTCTCTGGCATCCATATACCCAAAGAGTCTGGGATGATTAGGAGCAAGCCCCACCTCTCTCTCCCCCCAGACCCTGCCTCCCTCAGAAAGCCCACCGAGGTCAGCTCTTCCCCCGGGGGCTGCTCAAGACCATGCCTACAGGTTACTTAAGGCCTGGTAGCCATGTGACTCCTCCCCTACCTTTCCAAGAGTCACCCAGGATTGCTTTGTTCTGTTCATCAATCCCGGATTTATTAATTTGGTTTGATTGGCTTATTACATCAGTGGCGGCGGATACCCAGTAACCGGGGATTCAAAACTTATCAGTCAACATCTGCCGTCTTCCTCTACTGCTTCCCAACTTATTTTTTGAGACAGGGTCCCACAGAACCTGGAGCTTGACAATTTGTCAAGACCAGCTGGCCGGAAGCCCCAGGCATCCTTCTGTTTCTGCTTCACTGTTTCCGTGATTGTGGATTTATTTATGCTGCCGGCTGAGCTTTTCACATGGGTGTTGAGGCTTGAACTCAGGTCCGAGAGCTTGCACAGTAAACACTTTACCAACTATGCCGTCTTCCCAGTCTGGGTCTGCCAGCTCTAAACGTTTGAGGCGTTTCAGCTTATCTGATTTCGCTAGAATTTGGGGCAATGAAGTTCATCTAGTGAGGCCATTTGTGAAGGTAGGGGAACCGGGGTGGGGGGCACCATGTGGTGTGTGGAGCCTGGTGCCATATACGACTTCTTGTATCAGTTATTTTCCTTGTTGCTGACACAAAACACCTGGAAGAGGAGCTTCAGGAAGGAAGGGGATGTTTTGGCTCACAATGGGCGCACAGCCCATCATGGCAGGCGAAGGCAGACGGCAGGAGCTTGAAGCGGCTGATCACATGGCGTCTGCAGTCAGGAAGCGGAGAGTGGTGAAGGATGGTGATCAACTCACTTTTTTCTTTTGTTACTCCGTCTGAATCTCCAGCCCATGGTGCGGCACCACCCACCAGGGTCTTCCTGTCTTAATTAACATAACCTGCATCATCCCTCACAGACACGCCCTGATGTCTGTCTCCTAGGTGACCCTGTCGCGTTGACAACCAATATTAACCATGACACCTGCTGACAGAAGGAACCGGTGACTACCCTCATTGAAGTTCCCTCCCAGGGTCTGGAAGGCAGCCAGAGTGCTGGCCGAGAGGTAAGTTCTCTCAGTAAAATGTGTTTCAACGATGCAATGCTCGGAACACAGGCGAGAGGTGGGGCCCTTCCTACAGCTGCGGCAGTGGACCAGCAAGCGCCAACAAAAGCAAGCGGCAGCTGCAGTCCACGGTCCACTTCCTGGTCACCAGTGTCAATCAGAAGTGGCACTAGCAGCAGGTGCTCTGACCTCCAGCTGGCAGCTGTCTTGATTGACCTTGAAAAGCAAAAGATCAGGCGTCGCCCCCCCAACCTAACTTCAGCGGACCACCTCCCCACCCCACCCCCCACCGCCGCTTCCCCAACGTCTCCTCGTCCAGCCCTTCCAAACACTTAGTGAGCTCTTCCTTTCTTGAATCCGTCTTTCTGATGGGGACACTTGGAATCGGGGTTTCTTTTTACTGCGCCGAGTGTGAGACGGAGCCCCCAGTGAGAAGCCAGGCAGGGCTTGCTCTTACTTTCTAGACATACACATGGACTAACTGGGGAGGAAATGTTTTTTTTCCCAAAGAGCAATACAATAACGAACACAAAACAAACCGAATCCCTGAATGCTGAGATCGGTCCCCAGGGAAACAAGTGTTACCCATTCATAAAGCAGGTGAGCTTGAAGCCTTGTCTTGGTGTACAGGTTGTAATGCCCACCCTGTACTACCACAGCACTTGGTCCCGGTGTAGCCATACCCTGCCCAACATCCTGATGTCATAGAGGCATGCACATGAAATTGCATCAGAATATTATTTCCCTCGGTATTGATAAGATGCTTTTTCTACAGAAGTAAGATGCATGGCAGTTCATGACCACTGACCACTAGCCACATACCAGACAAAGTCAGAGGCATCAGAAGCAGTGTACGCAAAAGAACACATTATAAACTAAAATTCCTACTCCCAAGGAATGCTAACAAAAAACCAAAACAGTGGACTTGTGTAAATTAAGTCACTTGAGTTTGTGGCCATCAAAATAAAAAAGACATTGGACTTCTAAAGTGCTGGAATTTTTGAAGACTGTCTTTTTCTTTTCTTTTTTTTTTTTTTAAGGATTGTATTGTATTTTATACTATGCTATTAACATGAGACTTTGAGGAGGTGGAATGGAAATTTATGGCTCAAATTGATGTGTTTGTGTTTCAAGTTGGCAAGGGATGGACTGTGCTGGTTAGCTTAACTGTAAACTTGCCACAACCTACCCTCACCTGGGAAGAGTCTTTGTCTAGATCAGGTTGGCTTGTGGACATGTCCGTGGGGGGGATTGTCTTGGTCATTAATTAACCTGGGAAAACTCAGCCTATTGAGGGCAGCACCATTCCCTAGGCAGGGACTTCCGAACAGTCCACGAAAGGAGAAAGCTAGCTGAGAACAAGCAGAAAGGATGCGTTTACTCTCTTTGCTCTTGTCTGTGAATGTGATGTGTCTGTTTTAAGTGCTGACCTTTAGTTCCCCACAACGATAGGCTATAACCTGCTATCATAAGCCAAAGACCCCTCCCCACAAAAGACTTTTCAAACAAAGATGTCATGTATAGAGGACAAGGCTCAAACTGGACAACTTACCTGCAAACACAGATTCTGCCACCCAGAAGCTGTGAGGAAGCCATCAGTTAAATGACTCCCAAAGGAAGAAAGCATTAAAGTGACATAGAGGGACAACCACTCTGACAAGATTCACTGCGATGACTCCCTTCTACTTTGGGTCTCTTTCTATGTTCCAGGCAACAGCTGCTCCCACTGTACAGTTGTGGGTACAATGAGTCCTAGTAAATCCCGTGTAATGGATGCATTCATGGGCTCCATCCTTTTAACAATCTTAATTAGGGTGCTGTCCTTTTAAGCAAAGCATTTACACAAGTTACTTTATTGCATTTGAATTCAAAATTAGCTTCAATAGACAATATAATTTTATGGGCTTTTTAAAAATTGCTGTACAATGAAGGTAATTTATTTTATCATCATTATGGAGTTAGTCCTGTGGATACTTAACAGCCGTTGGTGCAGAAGCCTAGGAAATGCTCTGAAGAAGGTAGGACCTTACACATGTGGTTGATGGTTGTGGTTTTACTGGTCTTGCCTTTATTATTATAGCCTGATTCTGAGAGCCTCGACTTTCTTATCTGAAAGATGAGGCCAGGATCTTCCTTGCCTCAAAGCAATTGTGAACACCACCAAGTGAAATATCCTCTATGAAATGGCTTTACCAGGCATATAGAACTGTGTGTGTTCCTGGGTTTTTTCTCGTCCTGTAGAAGCCTCAGTCCTTACACCCATCTGGAAATGGTGCTGGTGTGTGGAGTTTAGAAACAGTGGGATAGACTCAGCCTTTGGGGGTGCCTGGATGATAGTTCAGATGGCTTTGCAAAGGTGGGGCCCATGCAGAGGTGAGCGCCCAGGCACTTTGGAGTGTGGGAAGAGGACCAGAAACAATAGAAACAACAGAGGGCAAAGATGGGGTTGCTGTGGACAATCCTACCTGGGCCTCCTCTTCATTATACCAAGTTGTTCTCCAGGCCTCCACCCATTCAGTCTCATCAGAAACCTCACTGTTATTCACATTAGAGTTCAAACAAACAATTCCTGCCTTTCGGTAACGCCAATGCTCTGGAATATCATCTGTGCTCTGGAGTGCTAGGATTCTGTTTATTGGGGTCAATATGTAAATCCCCCTTTGAACATGGGTGAAATGGACCTTGACTGACACCAGGTTTCCCCCGTCCACACACAGCACAGTTAGACATGTCCTCATCTGTGTCGTTTCTAGATTTGAAAGACAAAGATTAATGAAGTAGGGCACAGTATCTTCTGAATAATGCCATATTGTTCCAATGCACATCTGTTATCAGTCTTCATCACTGTGTATCATAGCACCATAAACCATATCATATGACCATATGACATATGACCATATATCATAGTCACAGGCAAGAGAGACGGCTCGGCGGGGAAAGGCAACCAGGAAGACCTGACTTTGGTTCCCTGAAATGTCCTAAAACGCTGATATGGCAGCATGCCTTTGTAATCCCAGTGTTCCTAGAGTTACACGGGAGGTGGAGACAGGAGAACTGACTGGAAGCTCGTAGCCTGGAGTGGGACAAAGTGGGGCAAAGTGGCAGAAACAACGAGAACCCTTCCTCAACCACGGAAGAAGGTGAGAACCAGTTTCCTGAAGTTGTCCTCTCGGGCTGGCAGGATGGCTCTTTACCTCTGGTAAAGGTGCTTGCCACTTAGCCTGATAACCTGAACTCAGTCCCTGCCAGGATGACTCGGCTGGTAAGGGTGCTTGCCACTTAGCCTGATAACCTGAACTCAGTCCCTGCACCCCATACGGTAGAGGGAGAAAACAGACCAACAAAATATATCTTCTGACCTCCGCATGTCCACTGAGAGTGCCCATGTGTGTGTAGATACTCACACACACAAACCTACTCATACGCAAAGTACGTGATAGAGCGAGGTAGCTCTTTTCTGATTTCCCATATGTGTTGTAGCAGGGGCATCCCCACACCCACACACCATACACATACACACTCAAAAGTAATAATATTTAAGATCATGCGGTGAATGTGGTTGGCTACCTGCATAAAAGTATGAGGCCCTGGGTTCCATCTCATGTACAAAATAAATGGCAATAAATCCATGTGTCCAGCCCAGCTGTCCTGCTTCCTTCTTAGAGATATGTCAAAGTTTCATTACACTTTAAAGTGTATAGACTTGGAGGTGACAGCTGACGGTCAAAAAGAGTCATAGACTATAGGTTTGAACCAGATCTTCTTAACACACAGTACCTGGGTTAAGTTTGAACAAGTTTTACTCTACCTGCTGGGGCCTCAGTTTGCCAAAGTCTTAAAATGGAGATAACATCTGCTTCACAAGGCGAACATCAAAGATTAAAGATAATGCATGATAAGAAAGCTTTAGAAAGATTAATGGCAGGGCCTTATTCTATTGATTTTTGTCTCACAGGCATGGACACATGTCCTTATTTATTGGCATCTTATTGATAATAGAACACCTTGACTACACTCTTACAAATACTGACTGGCTAATGTCTTTTTTGTAGATCAAGGGGGGTTTGTAGCTAGAGTTTTTCTGCCTGGCCCACAGTCAGGACAAATCTTTGTCACCCGCCAGTCCCACAGCCGCTCAGACCCAACCAAGGAAACACAGAGACTTATATTGCTTACAAACTGTATGGCTGTGGCAGGCTTCTTGCTAACTGTCCTTATATCTTAAATTAATCCATTTCCATAAATCTATACCTTGCCATGTGGCTCGTGGCTTACCGGCATCTTTACATGCTGCTTGTCCTGGCAGTGGCTGGCAGTGTCTCCTTCCACCTTCCTGTTCTTTTCTCCTCTCTGTTAGTCCCGCCTATACCTCCTGCCTAGCCACTGGCCAATCAGTGTTTTATTTATTGACCAATCAGAGCAACACATTTGCTATACAGAACATCCCACAGCAGGGGTTGGGAGACATTCTTTGTTTTTTGGGTTTTCGTCCCCTCCTCACCAACTCTAACATTTAATTTCATAGTGGCCATGCCCTTCTTGACTGACCTCTCAATTAAAGATCAAAACAGAGTCATGTGCCAATTTTAACTCCATCTAACAGCTGTCTGGATAATGAAGCTTTTATATCACCTAATACGGCCCTGAGAATCCCTGCCACAGGAAGGGTAAAGTGAAATATGGTCTGGTTTTGCTCCTCTGTGTGACTGACGGAAGTGTGCATGGCTAGCGTCAAGTGTGGAGACAACTGCTTTTCCACATCAGCCCTCCCAACTTGGAAGGTCGTTTGCCAGTGTAAGCCAAAGCTCCATACAGAGGCATTTCCTTTAATGCAGCTCAGAGGGAAGAAATGTTCTCCAGAGAAAACAGCACGAAAACCTATATTGTATGGGATGGAATCAGCCACTGTTTAATGTTTGAGGGAGGCAAACACCACTCTTCCTCACCCGTGTTCTGACTGAGAACTAGTTGAGAGATGAAAGAATGGATTAAGGCCGGTAGAGAATCGTTATTACGATAATGTCTATATTAAGAGCATGGCTTCTGGCACTGTATGGATGCCTGTCATCTCTGACTTGGGAAGTTGAAGACAAGGAATTGATTACTTGAGCCCTGAAGTTCAAAACCAGCCGAGGTATCATAGTGAGACTTCCTCTCTCATCTCAAATGGAGGAGAAGGAAGAGGAAGAAGGAGATGAAGGAAGAGGGGAGGAGGAAGAAGAAGGAGATGAAGGAAGAGAGGAGGAGGAAGAAG
>CABHPP010146409.1:0-16490 GCA_902168425.1 Peromyscus attwateri | reverse complement strand
GGAGGAGGAAGAAGAAGGAGATGAAGGAAGAGAGGAGGAGGAAGAAGAAGAAGGAGATGAAGGAAGAGAGGAGGAGGAAGAGGAAGAAGAGGCAGCTGACAGTGGCTTCCTAAGAGTTTTTAACTCTTGTACCTTACATGCCCAAGCAAGTAGACGAGACACACTTAGCCAGGACTCCTCTGCTGACTTCTCACATGTATTAAAGACACATGGGGACCTCTGTTCTCTGCAGGTGAACAAATTCCCAGGAAAGATAAAGAGAGAAGAGATGAACTCAGGGATGCCTGTCCAGGCCCTCCTTTTAAATTCACCCTGAGGAGGAATCGAGGATAGAAGGCTGAAAACAAGAACAGAAAGAATATCATGCTTGTGAAAGTCCCTCCTCATAGAAGGGCCATCAGCTCTGGCAGAGAAGGGGTCCTCAGTCAGAGAGAACCTTTCTTTCATCTTGAGAGTGAATTTCAGCTGGACAGTCAACTCTGGAAGTCCACAGCGTGTAGCATTTGTGCTTCTTAAGGTTGACAAGTGGGCTAGAACATCCATATTTTAAGAATGCTTGTATATTGCAAAATATTTGGCTGCCACATGCTTCCCCTGCCTTCTTGCAAAGCGTTGTCCTCCAGGCTATCTGCACTGCTCATTATAAATCCATCCATCAACTCCAGCCTCGCAAGACAACAGTGGAAGAGCAGTTGGAAATGGCAGGATTGAGCAACGGCTGGTCTCCAGATCAGAGGCAATGCTGTGAAACACAGCGAGATGGCAACACCCTCCCCCACCCCCTCCCACCCCTCCCACCCCACCCTGGCTCCGTCTGCCTGGATTGTTCTTCGTGTTTCTGGTTCTGCTGGCAGGGATCCTACTGAATTCAGGAAAACCATATGAAATCCATCCCGGGTGTTGCCAAAATAAATTGTTAATCATATCAGACGAAACACTGAAGAGAATTCATCACAGTCAGTTTTCTGTTTTGGAGCTGCCCTCTTCGCTTCCTTCGGGATCTCATGAGAGGAGTAGAGGCCCATGCTGTACACGCCCCGTCTTGTTCTCTGCCAAAGAGGAGAGATCAGAGGCCTGGGGGCCAGGCAGGGTTCATGGGGTTGGGGTGAGGGCACCTCAATACTCACAAAAGATGTTTCTATAGCCCAATTTTTAATAACCCTCTGGAGATATTAATTGTCTCGACTCCTTTAGAGTTTGGGAGTGTGAGACTCTCATGAAAGTTGGACTAGAACCATGTGTAGAGGAACACGGAGGTTTTTTTGTTTTTTGTTTTTTTTTTCCGAGACAGGGTTTCCCTGTGTAGCTTTGCGCCTTTCCTGGAACTCTCTTGGTAGCCCAGGCTGGCCTCGAACTCACAGAGATCCGCCTGGCCCTGCCTCCCGAGTTCTGGGATTAAAGGCGAGCGCCACCATCGCCCGGCGAACACTGAGTTTTGTACCTTCGTGTTTCACTACAGTTTCTTCCGCTGCAAAAACTACACAAGGTGGCCGCAATTGCTTCCAGGACCTCCTTCAATTATGTGGAACCCAGCTCAGCCAGGCAGTTCTAGGACTGCCATTTCTCACTTGCAGGAGAAAGGAAGAAGTCGATGATAACCAAGAAAGTATTGATCCAGATTTTCTTTTCCAGCTTTTTACTGATTCTTTGTGAATTTCACGTCATGCACCCCAGTCCCAGTCATCTCCCCTTCCCTCCATATCTGCCCTCGGCCCTTTCCTCCTCCCCCTGCCCCGCAAACAAAACAAAACACAAATCCCGATATGGAAGTTGCAGGGTGTCACACGGTAGACCCTTTTGTCCAAACAGCTTTACTTGCAAGTGTTCACTGCAAGGAGTCATTGGACTGGTTGGAGGCCTCTGGCTTCTGCTACGCTATCAATACCTGAGCCTCACTGGGACTCCTCTCTGATAGCCTGCTGTTGTGCAGCTTTGGTTCTGCAGAACCAGCCCCTTCATAAGCTCCAGCAGTTCGTGGATGGGGTGGGTGTTGCGTGGGCCAGCAGCGCAAAGCCCTGGATCTGGGCCTGGGTGGTAGCTGAGTTGGTCAGCCCATCCGCTGTCCTTCACCCATGACTCCAGAGCCAGCTCTCTTGCTTTGCGGGGAGGGGGTAGGGGGGTGAGGGGCGGGGCCAGCTCTCCTGCCTACTGCGTTCCTGCCTTCTGGGCCAGCTCTCCCTCACCCACCTCACCAGAACCAGTCCTCCATCACTGCCCTGGTGAGGGGCAGAACCAGCTCGCCCGGCTTTGCCCAGGTGAGTGATGGGGCCAGATCTACTGCCTGTGGCAACTGGCATGGTGTGGACCAGCTCTCCCACACTCACGCCATTGGGGACAGTTCTCTCTCATTCACACCAGCTCTCCAGCAGGGCGAGGGGTAGGGCCAGCTCTCCTGGCTGCCCTCATCCCCTCAGGGACAGCTGTCCTGGGCCCACACCATCAGGTTTAAGTTGTAAAGTTTAGATTACGGCTGAATCTATTAGTTGAATTTTGTTGTTGGCTTTGGGTGTTGTTGGCTTTGGGTGTTCAATGGCTCTGACATTATTTTGAAGAAAAAAAGTAATAATTAGGACACATTTCTATACTGAAAAAACTCCTTGTGGGCAATTTTTGATAAATAAAATAATCTACTTATTGATATTTCTCTAGGTCTTATTAATACCATATTTCAGGAAATGAAAAGGAGAGGTGTTTTATTATTATTTAATTTTGCTTGCTTGTATGTGTCCCTCTGCATGTTTGTGAGTTTACCTGTGTGCATGCACGTGTGTGTGTGTGTGTGTGTGTGTGTGTGTGTGTGTGTGTGCTGGAGGTCCAAAGTTGATGTCCGGTGTCTTTCTTGATCCCTCTCTGATTGATTTATTAAGGCAGGGTCTCTCAACGAAACTAAAACTGTCTGATTTACTAACTGGCTTGTCTGGGAATCCCTGGTCCCTGCTTCCTGAGTGCTGAGATTGATGACAAGTGGCTGTCATAGCTGACCAGTTTGACATGAGAACCCCAACTCTGATTCTCATGGTTTACACAGCAGGCATTTTATCTACCCAATATCTTCCCACCCCTATTTAATGATTGATTGGTTGGATGGCTGGTTGATTGATTTAATGTGTGTGTGTGTGTGTGTGTGTGTGTGTGTGTGTGTGTATGTGTGTATGTGTATGTATGCACACACACATACACAGAGAAAGATAGAGACAGACAGACACACACACACACACACACACACACACACACACACACACCACAACACAGAGAAAACCATAGCACGCAAGTGTGTAGAAGTCAGAGCACGGGTCGACCTCCAGTGTCGTCCTTGATGCCCACCTTGCTTGAGATGGGTTTTTGCTTCATCCCTGTGCACTCCAGGATAGCTGGCCCTTTTCCTGTCCCTCTCCCTTCTCACTCTATAGGTGCTAGGCTCCCAGATGTGTGGGGGATGATGGGACCTACCTTCAATACTGTGGTAACACTTAGTGATTCACCCGGGTCAGCCACTCACCAGGCATTCAGTATGCCGGCATCATTCCCTTTTCTAGAAGTATTTAAGGATGGAACCCTGGTTTTAGATATGGCTTACATTGGATCCTATGTGACATATCATATTACACTTCAAAGCAAGATGAGGAATTCTCTTCTGACCCAGCCTCTTGACAGTGTCCAGAACCAAGGAACTGACTATGCAACCCCGAAAATGGGAAAATGGGAGGGGATCCTTATATTTGGGAATTGAGGATTTATTATTTGATCGATTCAAAGCCCCAGCTTAGCTTCTAGAATGTTTGTTAGCTTCCTGGGCTGCCACAAGAAATTGCTGCATCATGTTGATGACTCGACAGGAGAGAAATCTGTCCCCTTGTAGTTCCAGGACCTAGAACCTAAGATCAAGCATTGGCTGGGCCATGCCTACCCTTCAGATTGTGGGTTCAAATCCTCCCCTTGTCTCTGGCCAGGCTGGTAGCTCCTAGCAATCTTTCTGTTTCCATGGCTTGTAGCCATACCACTGTAACTTCCGTAGGCATCCTCAGATCCCTTCTCCCCTGTGTGTGTGTGTGTGTGTGTGTGTGTGTGTGTGTGTGACAGTGTGTGTATGTGTGTGAGACAGTGTGTGTGTGAGAGAGAGTGTGAGAGTGTGAATCTGTGTGTGAGTGTGTAAGTGTGTGTGAGAGTATGTATGTGTGTGTGAATGTGTTAGTGTGAGTGTGCGTGTTTATGTGTGTCTGTGTATGTATTTCTGTCTGTCTTCACTGGATTTTGCATCCACTCTAAGCCAGCAAGATCTCGTCATAACTCATAGCACTACAATATATAAAGTCCCTCTTTCTGGATAAGGTCATGGTCTAAGGTTCTTAGTGACCAAGTTTTGGTTGGGGAACCCCATCTAACCCCAAATAGTTATTTACAGGTCTGTTTTCCCACAGTAGTATCAGACCATGATTGCTATATACTGATTTGTCTTCAGACAATGGCTTCTGTCCTTTCCAGTACCCAGGGGCCTCAAGGCCCTTCCACCTGCAAGGGATGAATCTTTGGGAGCCCAGGCCTTCATGGCTGCGTGCATTTTTATTTTATTTTATCTTAGAAATCAGAACACTGGTGAATAATTCTCTGCATGGGGCTATACTTTGCCATTTGGGACATTTTCTATTGAGTAATGCAATATTTTCACTCAGAAAATACATTTCAAGTTCCAAACAGGCAATTTACGAAGTATTTTCGGAACACTGTTGGCGCTGTGTTCCGGGATGCCTGCATTGTTGATGAGACATCACACAGGGCTGAGGCTGCCATCAGAGCCACAGTGGGACGTCTGCATTACTGCTGCCTATCCAGATAATGCCGTCTTCTTCTCCTCCTTTTTTTTTATTAAGTAAGTATCAGCCAACATAAGTTTATTTTTTAATTTTTGGCAGATGCACATAAATCCACTTACTAGACTGTATAAGATTGCAACACAGAAATAATTTAAACATGAGTTTTCCTAGTATGGATTCTTCATTAGAGGCTGGGACAAGGTCTCAGGTCCAGGAGGTTTGATTGGGAGGTAATCTCAGGAAGTAGGAGTTGGTATCAAGAATGAGAGGAAATGGCAGGGGGAAAAAAAAATAGAGCTCCACAGTCAAGGTCAAGGCCACTGCTAAAGGCATCGGGGTCCTGATGCTGCAAACTTGGGAAAGTGTAGAAAAAACTTGCCCCGAATTGTCCTCTGGAGCAGGTGAAGGCTGCAATTCTTCTAGTTGCCTCCCACGTGGAAGGAAGGGAAGTGAGCTATCTCATGCTCTCTAATCTGTGCCCATTCGGAAGTCGTTTCAACAGGATGTTCTTACAACTCACTGTTAGCACCAACTACCTAAGCCTTAACTCCCACCTCTGCAGCTCAGTAAGGTCTGGACTGAGGGAAGGGCAGACACCAAGGGCATCTGTTACATTAGGATTCCTCCTTCTCCTCTTCCTCCCCCTCGTGTGCGTGTGCGTGTGCGTGTGCGTGTGCGTGTGCGTGTGTGTGTGTGTGTGTGTGTGTGTGTGTGTAGGGGGAACCTCTGTACATACATGCAGAGGTCAGAGGAAGGTGTGGGTGGCCTGCTCTGTCATTCTTCACCTTATTCCCTGGAGACAATGTCTGTCAGTTACTGAACCTTGAACTTGGCTGGCAACCACCAAGCCCCACGAGATCCTCCTACCTCTATCCCCCACAGTGCTTGGGGTGACAGATACACATGAGCGTGCTCAACTTTTCCATGATGCTGGGGATTTGAACTCAGGTCCTCAAGCTTGTGCAGCAAGCACTCTCCCCTTCTGAACCATCTCCCTATCTCTGAATTCCTTTTTCTAAAAAATAAACAATAGCATCTTCATTTGTGGTCATCATCTGAAACTCAAATATCCTATGGATTAAGAATGGAATACTGTGTGTGTGTGTGTGTGTGTGTGTGTGTGTGTGTGTGTGTGAGAGAGAGAGAGAGAGAGAGAGAGAGAGAGAGAGAGAGAGAGAGAGTGTATGAAACATAACTGAGGAATTTGTCATCGAGATAGTTTATGTCATACCTACAAACACCAAAAAATTCCTACCAAGATGGTACTGAGGAAAGGCTTGAGTCTACTATGGGGCATCCTCTTTGCTTCAGCAGCCTGCTGTGGTCCTTGGGCAGGCTGCCTCCTTCTAGTGGCTGCCTCCTTAGGGATTCTTGCTGGGTGGCAGGAGCAGAGATGACCTGTGGCGCTCCATCAAGACACACTGAGTGCAGCCAAGGAGGCATTTTACCACTGAACGTGGACTCCCCCAGAGAAACTGCTAGAAATGGTCCTGTTCTAGGTAGTCAAAGAAGACGGCATAGGACATAAGATTTTGGGTAGGACTAAGGCAAGCAGAGCCCAGATGGCGACTCTGACATTTGTTTGCATACACACTAGACACTTGTGTCCATTTGTAGTTGATATTACCATTTAGTGGCATCTAAGCGGGCCGCCAGGTCCCGACTCGAACAGTGCCAATACATCTTAGAACTTTGCATTGTTTTGAATGATTTTATATGAAAATGACATTAAACGGACATTCTGTTTCCATGACCACAAGAAATTTCAGCATTGAATTGATGAGCGAAAATGAGTTATTATACTTGCCAAATACAATTTCAACTGTTGTAATTTTAAAAATAGTTTTTAAACAGGTTTGTAAAGTTTTACTCTCCACTCACAGCTGAGGTTCTTGCCCAAAGTCGCACTCCCGCATTTGAAGAGGTGGCCATTACAGTTGCGAGCAACAACGTCATGCCGCCCCACGTGCAGAAATTTCTGCTGAGGACATCTCCTCATAAAAGCAAGAGCAGGCGCCTCATTAGCATAATCAAAGTGTTTTGTTGAGAATGCTACATAAATACTGGAGTCTGAGTAGTCCTGAGACATCGCCTTCTATTTTCCGTGTCATCACTACGGGGCTCCCCCAAAACTCCCTCATCACCCGCAAATACTGTCTTACAAACATTGCCCGTGTACCATGTCGTGAAAATCCAGGGAGAACCATAGAAGTACAGCGGTGGACCATCCCACAGGTAAGCGCAGACCCCAAGCCGATGGGTAAGATGCTTAATGACATCACTGAGTGCCCACCATCCCTCCCATCTTTGGCTCCGTCTTCCTCTGAACTTCGGCTGTTGCTAATAGTGTGTCTCCTAATGCATATATGGTGGCTGTGGCAGCTCAAACACTGTACCTTCAGACAACAACACCCAAAGTTCAAGAGAGAGAGAACGTCCTCTCTGTGGACCACTGTAAAGGCAAAGAAGGGCTTCATAGAAACTTCCTAGCAACTGTCCCTCGAATCTCAACGGGCGGAATGTTTCCATGTGCCTTTCCAGGAAGAGAATCACCACTTAGGTCAGCGTGCTGACTTCACTGTAGCCCTCAGAAGTGGATAAATCAGAAATGCTCTTTTAAAAGTCACGGGCAGAACCCACCAAGCAATCTCTGTCCCACTAAAAGGAGCCAGTGGCAGCATACAGCTTGTAATACGATGCGCACCAGGAAGTATTCGCAAAGAAGCAGGATTCTGAACCCAAATCTTCCCAAGTCTCCAAATGCAGCAACCATTAAATCCCGGGACCAAGGCGCTAGGCAAACAACAGCATTATGGAAAAACCTCCAAATCCAGGATATAACGGTCTATGAGCACATACCCTGTTTTGCCTTGTCCCACCCCAACGCATCTGTGGCATGAAGAAAAAGAAAGAGGAGGAAGAGGAAGAGAAGATTAGTATTCAGCCCTGGGGCTGGAAGGAAACTAAGTCTTCTTGAGACACAGGAAATGATACAGGTAGGGTTCTGATGGCAAGAGTGGAGGCAGGGAGGATGGACTAGAGGTGGTTACTGGATGGCCACTCATGTGCCAGTGCATCAGCCTGAGACATCTGGTCAGGAACCTTCCCAGCTGTATAGATTTAGTTTTAGCGGATTAATCTCTTTGCCCTCAAGTCTGCTAGGATATCTGGCTTAGTTCCGTGATCTCCCATCCTGTCTCCTGTCCTTCCTTCAGAGCAGAGCATGCTCTTTGCCTTAGCCTGTCATAAGGGAGCCGAACTCTATAAACAGATTGTGGAAACAGCTGTCACAGCTGGTGGACAGGCAGAGCCATCCAGTGAAGGGTCCTGTTGCTCCCTAAGGAGTGTCACAGACTTAGAATATTGCTAGAGAAGGTGATACTTGAGTTCTCCTGACCCAGTTCGAGCGTCTGCCATTCAGTGGCCTCCCTTGGACCAATTTGTGTTCAAGGTTTTGTTTTAATAGTGATAGAATGTGTTGTTATGGGAAGAGAATATCATAACCGAAGGAGTCACAGCGGCTCGATTTCACTTTGTCCCAACACTGTTTTCTGGGAGGAGTCATTTGCCCCGTCTCTGTGTCATTTTTCCCAGACAGTGAGATATGCAGGTGCCCAAACTGTCAGGTTGTAGGACACGTGTGTTCTTGTCCATGCTCTCAGGGCGTAACTTCCTGGGGAAAGACATTCCATCGTGTGCTTCCCTCCCTCCCTCTTTGTGGTGGTCAGTTTCCCACCTGCTCAGAGAAAATGCTCAGACAGTATTGGATGATGACGTGGTACAAACATCAATTTGAACGTTCTGAGAAGTTTACGCTCTCCTGCCCCATTACTCGTACACATACCCATATAGTAGGTTGGCTATGAGAATAGAGACAGGCCCATTGGATCCCACCAGACACATATAAGCATCTTAATGACTCTAGAGAGCACAGGAAAGCAAAACCACAGCTTTCCTTTACCTGTCCTTGGAGCCCTGATTGATCTAAACTCTTTCCCTCTTTCCCTAGAATCTTCTGTTTTCATTCCATTCATTTTCCATGGAAAACCCGGCATTTGTCCTCATTAGAATCAGAGCAAAATGAGGACATGGACAGATGACATCCAAGGAAAGGCTCCCATGACCAGCATGGAGAGGGTGAGTATTTTTACAAGGATCAGGCCTGTCAGAAGACATCATGATGCTATAATGTCTCTTTGATGGTCTTGCCCATCAGGAAGACAGGAGCAAAGGTTAGGAAAAATTAATTTGCATTCTGTATGGGACATCCTTTCAAACACAATTAGTTTCACACAGTATTCATCAGATCTTGTATTTGCAAAAGGATAAAGTGGCCTATTAGTCCATAAGGTCTCTTCTGCCTTTCAAAGCACGTGGGGTGTTTTGGGGTGTGTGGGGGGGGGGGACAAATTGCACACTCTCCCATAAATTATATAATTGGAAAGCAATAATTTAAAGATCTAAATGGAATAGAATAAAGAAGGTGTCAAACAATGACTTCTCTAATTAATAACCATTTATGTCTCCCAGCTGGTAAAATGCTAGAACAAATGTGATCACTTTTTATTTCAAAGCAGTTCCACTTTGTAAGGAGAATTATTTATTTCATTTGGGGGAAATGAGAGTTATACACAGTGTTTAATCAAACTGGAGGAATTCAGTACTAAAAGAACCACCACACTAAAAATCACAGCAGTGCTGTGAAGAGTTAATTCATCACGTAGTTACAAAACCCAACCTTGCTACAGAACTTGCCTCGTGACTTATTTCTAATCAGTCAAAAATTAAGCATCAAGGCAATAGCAGCATCCATCCCTGTAAGTGTAATATATGTACAAAACGCCGGCCAGTGGTGGCGCACGCCTTTAATCCCAGCACTCGGGAGGCAGAGGCAGGCGGATCTCTGTGAGTTTGAGGCCAGCCCTGTCTCCAAAGCGAGTTCCAGGAAAGGCACAAAACTACACAGAGAAACCTTGTCTCGAAAAACAAAAAAAGAAAAAGAAAAAATATATATTTGGGGCTGGAGAGATAGCTCAGTGGTTAAGAGCACTGACTGCTCTTCCAGAGGACCTGGGTTTGATTCCCAGCACCCACATGGCAGCTCACAACTGTCTGTAACTCCAGGAGACCCAACACCCATGCCAAAACACCAATGCACATAAAATAAAAATAAATTTAAAAAAAAAGCACTTAAAAAATATATATGTACAAAACATACAGCATACACAGTATCCCCAAACTGTTGGGCTAGAGAGATGGCCCACAAGGGAAAGCGGTTGCTGTGCAAAGAGAAGGAGCGGAATTTGGATTCCCAGCACTCACATAAAAATCAGGCATGATGGCACATATCTGTAATCAGCCTCTCTGAAATGACAAGGCCCAGGCTCCGTGAGAGACCCTCTCTCAAAAAACACTAAGGTAGAGAAGTGAATAAGGAAAACATCAAGACTGTTAGCTTCTGTTCTCTACAAGTTCCTGCACAGTCAAGAGCGCGCACACACACACATATGTGTGCCCTACACACACACACACACACACACACACACACACACACACACACACTTGTTACTGTTTTGAAAGTTCTTAAATGTTAGTGTTGTGGAATAATTTTTTTGTACACTATGAAAATGTGTCACTCTGATTGGCTTAATAAAAATCTGAATGGCCAATAGCTAGGCAGGATTTCTGGGCAGAGAGGACACTGGGAAGAAGAAGAGAGAGAAAACAGAAGATGCAGAGCAAACAGAACAGGCGTTATGGAGGTGTAATAAAGCCAGAAGGCAGAAGGTGAATTAATAGAAAGAGGTTCATTTAAGTTATGAGAGACAGTTAGAAATAAGCCTAAACTATCAGCCGAGCTTTCATAATTAATAATAAGTCTCTGTGTCATTTATTGGGGAGCTGATGGTCCTGATGAAAAACCCAACTACATATTAGCACCATTATTTATTTATTTATTTATTATTTATTTATTTATTTATTTATTCATTCATTCATTCATTCATTCATTCATTCGGCCATTTTGGTTTTTTGAGACACTATCTCATGTAGCCTAGGTTGACTTTACTCTGTGAACGAGGCTGGCCTTGAACTTCCAATCCTCCTTCCTGAGGGTCTGATTGTAAATAGTCAAGTCAGCTGCGAATATAACCACTTTACCTTTTCCTTTCTGACGCTGAGGTATTTTCTTGCTTTCCACTGTCTCACTGCGCTGTCTCCAATATCCACTAACACACATCCATTTCTAAGACCAAGTGTTCTTGCCTTGCTGCTGACGTGGGGAGCAAGGCCTTAGGATTCTGTCCGGGGGTCCGGAACTGACTTGCAGGTTACTCTGCTTGTGTCTTTTTGGGGTTGACTGGAGTCCTTTCTAGTACTGAAGCTTCAGAGCTCCTCTTTGTTGCGGGTCATGAGCAAGTGTGACACATTCTTCCGATATTTTGTCGTATGTATTGGTGATTGTCCTCTTTGCTCTGTTTAACGTAGTAAATTGTATTGATTTTCTAGAGGTTTAATTTTGGTTATATGTGCGTCATGTGTACACATGAATGTCGGAGACTAGAAGAAGGCATCAGATCCCCTGGAGTTGCTGGAGTGTCAGGCAACTGTCATCTGCCTCGCATGGGTTCTGGGAACCCCACTCCAGTTCTCCAAGAACAGCAAGCACCTGTAACCCCTGAGCCCCACCCTCCAGCTCCTGTATTGACTTTTTAAGGTTAAAACCATTTTGAGTTCCTGAGATTAACTCAACTTGACCACAATGGGTACTTTCTTATGTATTGCTGAGTTAACCTTTGCCAGTATTCTGTTAAGAATGTTCGTGAACGTGGGGCACGAATGTAGTACATGCCTGTAATTCCAACACTCTGGGCTGAGTCACCACAAGTTTGAGGTCAACCTAAGCTATGCAGCAAACCTTGCCTCAGATTCCCTCTGACCCCCTAAGTTTATAAAAGGTACTAGTGATTTTCTCTCTCTCTCTCATTTTTGTTTGTTTGAGATGGGGTTTCAATATACATTTCTGGCTGGCCTGAAACTCATGATAGAGACCAGGCTGGCCTCTAACTCAGCCTGCCTCTGCCTCCAAAGTGCTAAAATTAAAGGGGTGAGCCTCCATGCCCAGCCTGTTTCTGATTAAAAAAATAAATAAATAAAAATATGTTGATCTCCTAAAACAAGTGTTTGGAAAGGATTTATCTAAGATTAGTATTGTTCACTCCTTGATTAAATTATAGTAAATATTTGATAGAATTCATCAGCAAAAATATCTGGACCTAGAGTTTCCTTTGCAGAAAAAAATTCAATCTCTCAATCTCTCTCTCTCTCTCTCTCTCTCTCTCTCTCTCTCTCTCTCTCTCTCTCTCTCTGATTGTCATTGTCCCCATGTGGAGGTCAGAGGGAGATCTGTGAGAGTTAGTTCTGCCCATCCACCATGTGGGATGCAGGGATTGAACTCTGGCCATCGAGCTTGCCATTAAGTACCTTTACCTCACTAGTTCCAAATTTAATTCCTTTAATAGATTTAAGGCTATTCATATTTTCCATTTTAACTTGTGTCAGTTTAAGAAATCTGTACTGTGTACTGTGAGTCTGTAAATTCTAAATTGTTAAATTTATCGTCAAAAAAAAAAAACCCAAAAACCAAAAAAACCCTTCTAGAACATTTTTGCGGCCATCGACTTGAGAGCTATTCCAGCCTCAGTTCTTGGTATTCATAATTCATGTTCTCTCTCTTTCATTCTTGCCCGATCTACCTATGGTTTTATCAATTATGGAAGGCTGAGAAGGTAAATAATGCATTATTTACAAAGCCTTTAATTACTTGTGCACTAAGTGCTGGCAGGGTTTCTGCCAGAGGACTCCGTAATGAAACATCTACTGAGTGTAAAATCATATTACTGTTTCATTAGTTCTTGGTGTGTTCATTTACTATTCACAGAGGAAACTTGTGTGATGAACACATCGGCTATGCAGTAAAAGCACAATCCATCGAACCCAAATCAATCATTATGATATCAGGGTCAGACGATGCGTTCTAGCAGCTCTGGACTCTGGACAGAGTTGTGTTCAAATGTCAGAGTGCCTGCTAGCGAGGGATTTGAAACACTTTGCCTTATTTTTCCAAGCATCTAATGTTGTTAGAGTTACATAGGAAGATCCCTTTAAAACACTAAGTGCAACTATTGACGTACCCTGTAAACTTTGGGCTACTGTCTCTACTGCTGTAAGTAGCCTGGTCAGATTTCATCTTAGGTAAGCCTGTGTGTGGTGTGTGTGTGTGTGTGTGTGTGTGTGTGTGTGTGTGTGTGAGAGAGAGAGAGAGAGAGAGAGAGAGAGAGAGAGAGAGAGAGAGAGAGATGCCGTCTCGGAGATCTTTGCGTTCTGTCCTTGGCTTTGTATAAAACGTTGCTTAGCATTGTTTTCCTAGCTCTGGAGTTGTAAGCTGTAAATTACCTCCAGGGAAGCTGTTGGCACCGCAGGGTCGCATGTTAGGGTGAAGTGGTGGCTGCCCCGTTTCCATTTGCACACTTCTTGTGCAATCCTGTGGGGACAGAGGGGACTGCCAAGACTCTTTCCATATGTTCTTGAAAATTATCTAACCACGACCAAAAAGAAATTAAAATACAACCCCAAGCAAACAGGAAACTGACTTTTTCTTTTGGGAACTTAGTCAAAAGCCAACATTTTGTGGTTTGTATGAAGATTCCTCTCACAAAGTTCAGAAATTCATCACACAAAGTGCTTTGTTTTCTGCCTTTTTTCTAGACTAACTGAAAAGCAGCTCCTTCTTTTACTTTATGGACGCTGGTGATGGCAACACCCACCGGACTCTTACATATATGCCTTCCTTCACATATATATATTTTTTATAATATATATTATTTTGTGTAAGATAATGTCATAGAAGTACCAGACAGCCACATTGGCTCCGGGCAACTATAAATCATTTCTCCATCCATAACCAAATACAGGTACCTGGCACACTATTTCTATAGCCTATAAATCATTATTTAGTCAGAGAAAGAGTCAAGCATGGGCAAGCCTGGATTGAAGATGTCTCTTCTGTGGAGAGACTTTTGGTCTATGTACGTAATTGTTCACATTTAACTCCATCCATAGCTAGGATAAAGCTTGTGAGCTCTGCTCCAAACTCATGGGAATTTTTTTTTTACTTTACTGGAGAGCCACAGCTGGGCAATTTATTTGAGGAAGAAGTAAGTAAGTATGCACATCTCCTTGTTTCCACGACTAGAGTCCTTTTCCCATCTTTGAAAATTCCTGTTCCCATGCCTCTCTGTGGCTGTCATCTGCATGTGGTTCTGTGTCTGCTTCTCGTTTTCCACCACTTTCTATCTGCATTTCCACACAGTGGCGTGGACGGTAAGTCAGCCATCTTGGGCACTGTGGCATTCTCCATATGAAGGTGAGTTCAGGGTGGCATCACGGCTTCTGAGGTTGAGAATTTGGGTCACTTTTCTTTTGCTTCTTACAAATGAGGACTTCACTGTCTGAATTAATTGTCCTCCTTCTTTTGGGAGTTATTGAAGTTTTTCTTTGGGAAGAAAGTCTGAAGGAAAACTTGAGTCTGAAATTATTCTTTGTAAGCAAATTTCACATCAAATACTTGACCACAGTTCTTTTCCTTACTTTCTGAACCACTTTCTTTACTTTCTTTTCCAACCTACAGGCCTTTCAAATCATAGAATCAAAGCAACTTTGGAAGAAAATTAACCAGTATCCATTGCCTACTAATTACTCAGTAGGTGCCTCTCTCATCCCAGCCTTCCTTTTGCAGATGAGGACCACAGGACCTGTAACAGCAACTCCTGGAGTGAAATACTGATACTTGGGACCCGGTTTTGAATATGACTTCACATTTCAAAGCTTTTTACCTCTAACCAATACCTAGAATTATCTCACTGGCATCACTCTAAGAGTTTCAGAAGGTAAAGGTGCATGGATGTGATAGCTTTGATTCATTGTTCAGAAGAGGCAGGAAATCTTTAAAGTGCCTACCAAAGTGTGCTGGTGTGCATATCAGTCGCTGTGGGCCAGTCCATCACCCCGTTGCGTAGTTAAGCCTCTATCAAGTGGAGGTTCAAAACTCAGCGTGCTAAGTTCCTTTCAGATTCAATCCCTAAAACTGTACACGCCTCTCAGGCAAACAAATTAGTGGATGTGGAAGGTACTTGGACTGCAATTTCTTGTCAGTGTGTTTACAGATTCTCCCTCTTCCCAGTATATGCTCTATGGCTTTTAAAGGTTTAATTTTTTTAATCTTGGGTCTGTATGCGTGCATGTGACACCATGTGGGGGTCAGAGGACAGTTTCAGGAGCTGGTTCTCTCTTTCCAGTGGGTCCCAGGGACCCAGCTCCGGTCAGTGGGCTTGGTAGTGAGCCCCTCTACTCAGTGAGCTATCTGGCCAGCCCGATTCTATTGTTTTTAAAGAGCTTCACATTAAAAGGCTTTTAGATCATCAAGCCTTCAGTTCCTAATTGATAAACAGAGGAGAAATTTAAAAATTTTGTTTAAAATTTTCATTTTAAAAACTGTGTATTGGATGCTTCCTACTAAGGAACTAGGAGTTAGACTACCTGACAGGCAGAAGGAGGAAGGGTGAACTTCCAAGATGGCTGCGTCTTCTCCTGCCGATGGACCGGCTCCATGCATTCCAGACCGGATCAGAACATGTTTGCACAGTTGTGAGCCGTCCTGTCTTCAATTGAGGTGTGTGTGTGTGTGTGTGTGTGTGTGTGTGTGTGTGTGTGTGCCAGAGCCAACTTCAGGTATCTTCCACAGGATTCTCCAATTTCCCCCCACAGGATCCCTCACTGAGTCTGGAGCTCACTGATTTAGCTGACTGGTCCTTCCAGCCCCTTCTCAGCTCTGAGCCCACCTCACTGTTATCATTGTTAGCATGGCGCTAGGGAGTTAACTCTTCCAGGCCTGTGTGGCAAACACCGTGCTGACTGAGCGTTTCCCCAGCTCTATATTGAGTCATTTAAAAACTCTCACTTCTCAGACAGGCGTCTCACAGCCCAGGCTGCTCTCCACCTCAGCCACGCAGGCAAGGCTAGTGAACTCCTGGTTCTCTTCTCTCACCCCCATGCTGCGGGGATTACAGGCATGTGCCACCAGACCTGGCTTACGCAGCGGATGACCAGACACAGGGCAACCGACCTCCACCCCAGCCTTCAAGTCAGTTCTTTGAGCTGCAGGCCTGAGTGAGTATGCACCAGACATCCCAGCAGGAGCTACAACAGTCCAGCCTATGCTGGGGAGAAAGACGCTCAAGTAGGTGGAGAATTAGAAATGTTCACCCATTTAAAAGTCTCAAGTTTCGGAACCTTTCCTCAAATAGGAAAAGCTGTTCCTGTCAGAGTTCTTTATTCTTTTTCTTAAAAATAAAAAAGGAAGGGCTGCTGAGACACTCAGCTAGTAACAGCACTTGCTGATCTTGTGGAGGACTCAAGGTCAGTTCCCGGCATCCACACGGCAGCTCACGGACTGTCTGTAATCCCAGCTTCAGAGGTCCAAAGCTGGCCTCCCAGGGCACGCACACACAGACACACACACACACAGACACACAGACACACACACACACACACAGAGAGAGAGAGAGAGAGAGAGAGAGAGAGAGAGAGAGAGAGAGAGAGAGAGAGAGATACATAAATAAA
>CABHPP010146408.1:3009-70494 GCA_902168425.1 Peromyscus attwateri | reverse complement strand
GCGGGGCGGGCATGGTGGCTCCCGCGGTGGCTTCGGTAGCAGGCGCTGGCGGCGCCGGCGGCTACAGCGCCAGCCTGCACAGTGAGCCTCCGGTCTACGCCAACCTCAGCAACTTCAACCCGGGCGCGCTGAGCAGCGGCGGCGGGGCGCCCTCCTACGGCGCGGCCGGGCTGGCCTTCCCATCGCAGCCCCAGCAGCAGCAGCAGCCGCCTCAGCCGCCGCACCACTTGCCCCAACAGATCCCGGTGCAGCACCCGCGGCTGCAAGCCCTGAAGGAAGAGCCGCAGACCGTGCCCGAGATGCCGGGAGAGACCCCGCCCCTGTCCCCCATCGACATGGAGTCTCAGGAGCGGATCAAGGCGGAGAGGAAGCGCATGAGGAACCGCATCGCTGCCTCCAAGTGCCGGAAAAGGAAGCTGGAGAGGATCGCCCGGCTAGAGGAAAAAGTGAAAACCTTGAAAGCGCAAAACTCGGAGCTGGCGTCCACGGCCAACATGCTCAGGGAACAGGTGGCACAGCTTAAACAGAAAGTCATGAACCACGTTAACAGTGGGTGCCAACTCATGCTAACGCAGCAGTTGCAAACGTTTTGAGGACAGACTGTCAGGGCTGAGGGGCAGTGGAAGAAAAAAATATGAGAGACAGACTTGAGAACTTGACTGGTTGCGAAAGAAAAAAAAAAGTGCCGGAGTACCGAAGCCAAGGGTACACAAGATGGACTGGGTTGCGTCCTGACGGCGCCCCCAGTGTGCTGGAGTGGGAAGGACGTGGCGCGCCTTGCCTTGGCGTGGAGCCAGAGAGCAGCGGCCTGTTGGCTGCCAGGCTTTGCGAACGGGCTGTGCCCGCGCGGCCAGAACGATGGACTTTTCGTTAACATTGACCAAGAACTGCATGGACCTAACATTCGATCTCATTCAGTATTAAAGGGGGGCGGGGGTGGGTTACAAACTGCAATAGAGACTGTAGATTGCTTCTGTAGTGCTCCTTAAGAACACAAAGCAGGGAGGGCTAGGGAGGGGAGGGAGGCTTGTGAGTGCCAGGCTAGGCTGCAGATGCACTCCCCTGGCCTGCCTCCCTCAACTGTGTATGTACATATATATTTTTTTTAATTTGATGAAAGCTGATTACTGTCAATAAACAGCTTCCTGCCTTTGTAAGTTATTCCATGTTTGTTTGTTTGGGTGTCCTGCCCAGTGTTGTTTGTAAATAAGAGATTTGAAGCATTCTGAGTTTACCATTTGTAATAAAGTATATAATTTTTTTATGTTTTGTTTCTGAAAGTTTCCAGAAAGGGTATTTAAGAAAATACAATAAACTATTGAAAAGTAGCCCCCAACCTCTTTGCTGCATTATCCATAGATAATGATAGCTAGATGGAATAACAGCTGAATGTCAAGTTCACTAGAGTAAAAGCTGTATTCTCTGTTTGATTGTAAGAATAGATGCCCTGCATGCTATCATTGGGTCATACTCTCTCTCCCCGCAACCCATAAGTCCAGACTGTTGACCAGAAGATGGTATGGTGTTTCTTGAGGCTGGAAGAAGGGGTATTGCAAGGGGAGAGGGACAGCCCACTGGGAAAGCAGACACTTCAGTTTAGAGCTGTATCAAGTGGCATGTGCTGTGATCATTTAAAATCATAGTAGAGATTTAGCAATAGATGCTTATTCTCAAAGCAGGAACCCATGGAAGTTTTTACAAAAGATGTCTCCTTCCAACTTGGAACCTGACAATTCCTAGAGAAAGATGGCCTTTGCTTGTGCATATTTATAACAGCATTCTTGTTGCAATAAATGTATTCAAATAATGGTTTTTAAAATCTTGAATTCCTTTCCCTTTGCTACTCTTTTATTCCTAAACCATACACTAAAGGTCTTCCGAGTTTCTAGGGTTAACATTACTGCATTCTAAACTTAGGAATTTGGAAGCAAAGAATTTAGGAAGAGTCAAACTAGAAGTTGGGGCCTGGGTGAACTATTCTCCAAGCGCTCCTTCCTTCCCTCTTCCCTTCTGCCATTCCCTACCCCCATCCCTCCCCAATACCAAGGAGGTGACCAATGTAGCCAGTCCATATTTATTTCTCAATTTGTTTCAAAATAATCAATCTGGCTTAAATAATTATAGAGCCAGTCTAGGGAGATACTATTATAAATACTATGGGGGCCAATTCACAAGAGAAATGGACCCAACACTGATTATATAATTCATCTGTAATCTAAACCTCAGCTCTGGGGAGACTGAAAACTTGAATTGTGTCTACAGATACAACAGGTTATCAACAAGTTTGTATTTAACAAGGGAGCAATTTTTCCCTTCTTCCCTCTCATCCCCGTGAGCTACTGTGGTTATCAAGCAGCAAAAGCAATTTGATACCCAGAAAGACTTCACAGACCACTAATTGAAGCCTGGCTGTTTGCTCGTTAGCACTACTCCAGTTCTCAACAGGTCTAGCTAGGAGTGCTTGCGGCAGTAAATCCAAATCCACAGTTTCTCGGGAGTACATCTAGGTCTGCAGGGGCCTGGACCAGCTTGTTGGGTATCAGACATACTCCGTTGTAGTAACACTTCTTGAACAAAGAGTTACTGGGAGCCAAGGCACATTTGCCAAACAGGGAATTTGCTGATGTCAGCAACCCGGAAGGTGAGTTGATTTTGACCATGTGTAGGAGGAGCACAGGGACAATAAAGCACTTTAGGGTGGGGCTCTGTGGAAGTTAAACAAGTGCAAAGTAGAAAAGTACACTAGCCGGGGAAATGATAACCTGCAATGCTAGACTAAGCCCAGACAACAGCACGATGGAGAAAGGCCACAGCACTCTTCAGCAGACTAAAAAAGGAGAAAAAAGAAAAGTCCTCACGCTTATCTTCCCATTTGTCCCTTTCAACTAATATTTTGAATTACATTCCTGAAATTCTGACTATTCTAACCCAAAGAGGTCGAAAACATAATGACAATAGAGGAAATTCAGCAGTGGAATCCTGTAAACTTTAAAAGCAGAAAATCAGCTCTTTACTGTAGACATAATTCTATTATGAACTTTCAGTGTGTTATACTTTAGGTATCACACAGGAAGAAGCCAATGGCATAATAACATCACTAATCCTTTCTTAATTATGTATATAAATATATGTATAATTAATTCATAGACTATTAACTCTCCATTGTAACAGAGGGTTTGTATAATTAATAGGAATATCCACATGGAAATAGTATTGTCTTTTATTTTACCTTCCAAGAGCTCTGTGACAGAATGACCCAAATCATGATGCCACATGTTCATCATCAGAAGGATGTTTGTGTGAGGCTGGGTCTCTAGTCAATTTTAGATTTCCAAGCTTCTGGTTTTTTATTCTACTCTTCTGGCCAGACGTTCATTCATTCTGGGGCAAATGATCACTCTCGCCTGTTCTCTAAGTTTACTTGGTATCCTGATATGAGTTCATGCTTTGATTTCTTTCAACAATGGATTACAACCTATAAGTGTAGCCAAAATAAATCCTTTCCTTCCCTAAATTGCTTCTGGCCAGAGTGCTTTGTCTGAACAACAGAAGAGTAACCTGAATGCTTGGTTTAAGTGGTACTTTCTCGTAAAATGGTCCTTGATGGTTCCATGTACCTGTGGAATGAATAATCCCCCTTGGAGCATCATTACACTTGCGAAAATGTGAAAATGTGAGCATCTGTGAATGTCTGTGTGTCAAGGCTAAAGCTCTATCCTATTAATCTGAGGATACTTGGGTTCCTAGTATAATACCTGGCACATAGTGGGTGGTCATAAAATAAGATTTTGATAACTGAGTAAACAAGTGAATTTAAAATCTTCCTTTAACCTAATTCCAGATCTTAATTTATTCTAATGGAATATATTTCATCCATGCCCTGGTGCATAATACAAGGTAGATCAAAGATATGATGTGGATGTTCTGTATGTTGTGAATATGTGTTGCTCTGATTGGTTGGTATATAAAGCTCTTTGGCCAATGGTGAGGCAGAATAAGGTTAGGCAGGGCATTCTAACTGGAGAGATAGGAGAGAAGAAAGGAGAGCCGAGGAGATGCCACCAGCTGACGCCAAAAGAAGCAAGATGTAAAGGTACTGGTAAGCCATGAGCCATGTGGCAAAATATAGATTTATAAAAATGGGTTAATTTAAGATGTAAGAGCTAGCTATCGAGAAGCCTGAGCCATTAGGCCATACAATTCGTCATTAATATAAGCCTCTGTGTGTTTATTTGAGTCCAAGCAGCTGCAGGACCTGTGGGTGAAAGAGATTTGTCCTGACCGCAGGCTAAGCGGGACACAGAAAAACATTCAGCTACAAAGATACTCCCCAGAAAGTTAAACTTGTCCCACAACAAAGTTCTAAGATCTACTTCTCAATTAGCGTTCCTTAAAGAATTAAGCTGTTAGCTTAGTCATACCTCCAGCCACACAGAGCATCCCTTCTTGCCTTCACTAATGTAAGTGTTCATCTTCTTACAGAAAACAAATCTACCTGAAAAATTAGGCTTGGCAGTGGAGGTTGGGAAGGATCAAGCAAGCACAGAAAGTAGTTCCAGATGTGACTTTACTAGAAGCAACTAACTTCATTGGTAATGACAAAGGAGACTTTCTGTAGTTAGATGCATTTCTGGGGTCTAGAAATTCAGTATTTGTTGCTGAGACAGAAATCACTCTGATCATCCAACACATGTGTCCTTTGTCTTCAGAAAAGGACTGGACTAACTGAGCAGAGGAAAAAAGAATGCTTTCCAATCTAGCCTGCCATTTACCTCCATTATCTACTTTTCCTGAATCAATTAGTCTACTGGAAGAGAAGAGGAGAAGAGGCTAAGAAGGGCACAGAAGTGAAAGTACTCCTTTTTACATTTGGAAAACAGATTCATTTCTTTGGTTTTGGACTCTCAGACATCCCAGATTAGGAACACACTTGGGCCCTGGTCTCTTTAAGACCCTATCAAGCTATGGGGTAATGCTGAGTAGTCTATCATCCTTATTTGCAAGAAGCTCACTCTGGAGAGAGGGCGCAGGAGAGAGAGCAGAGACCAGATGAGTGGTATGAGATGTATGCTGTAAGAAAACAATGGCAGGTGAGGGCTAAAGAAGCCATTATAAAGAAAGATTCCACAGACATGACATTTGGACCAATTCAGGCAGAGAAATGTGCATTAAAAGCATGAAAGCAGCATGAGAAAGCATCATGTGGTGGTGGGGGGGGGGCTGGGGGTGGGATCTGTTTGAAGAGGCTGGAAAGCAAACTGTGCAAAGAAAAGAAGGGGATGAAATGGGAGTGAGCTAGGGATGGGCTTACGCAGTAGCATCCGGTCCTCACTGTGTTATGAATAGTGGGGAGATGTAGAGGGATTTGAAGATGAGCAGGGACATGGTCAGTGTTGGAACTATGTATACTGCAAGGACACACGAGTGGGGAAGAGGCTAGGTAAAGGGAATAATGACAAATAGGTTTAAGTAAGGTTGTGCCATCTAAAGCGGTCCTAGAGTTGAGGAAAAAGCGGGGAAGACGATGTCTTGGTCCAAGCTACATAGTATCCCTTTCTCATTCCTAAATCATCTGACAGATTAAACCTAATGGGTTCTGCCAAGAGGCTCCTTATCCTTGCTGCTTTCCCCACTTGTTTTCCTCTCCAGTGTCAATTTGACCTCTTGAAGGAAAGCCAAATTTCAAAATGCTCATAAACACATCAAAGAAATGGAGTTGCAATGCCTAGGCCAGGCCACTAGGGTGAGAACTCAAGAGTTGGACCTCAGGGGAGCAGGAAAACAGCCTGACTTTGTCTAGCCACCCAGAACTGACGCAAGCTATACATACTCTTCGCAGTATCAGCAAAGAGGCCAACAATTTTGTTAATGTGGTGGGAACTGAATGCCTTACATTCACACAAGACTCATTTTCCTCAACAAGTAATATTGCATGCCTGTTCTGTGTGAGGCACTGAGAACACGGTGGAGAGGGAGACTGACAAGAAGCCCCCTTCGTGGAGTTTATCACCTAATAAGAAAGATCGCCATAAGGAAAACATGCGAGTAAGTGCATGGCTGTACACAGACCAATTCAGCAAAGCACTGGGTGCTAGCAACAGTCTGAACTGGGTGAGGAACAAAGATGGCCTCCATGGGAGAGGTACTCATGCTAAGGACTCTTAGATGACTAAGCTGGGCAGATGGAGAACAGGAAGGCAGACTTAGGGAAGTCTGAAGAGAGGGACTTGGAGAGAAATCTGTGGAAAGACTGTGGCACTCTGTGGGGCTATGACAGAGCCTAGGTCACTGGAGTGAAGTGAGCAAAGGGGACGATGGAGAACTGTGATATTGATACTGGGCAGTCCCAGACACTTCTATCTCAGTACGTTCTCCTCCGTTTTCTGGGTACTAATCACAGTTCTGTTCCATGAAACTAGAAGCCAAAGCTCCCAGTGAACATTGAGTGCTGCTGTTGAGGCCACGTGCCCAGTCACAAGGTGGGGCAGATTCTGTTATGAGGCATCAACCACCATATTCCTTCCCTGTTTTGTTACAGGCATCCGATGCCCTGGTGACCTTGAATCTTTCTCCGAGTACACACACTGACTTCTACATGTGGGACCCTGGGGAGCTGAATAAGTCACCAGAAGGTTCTTTGATGTGCACAGCATCAGAGCAAAGGTAACCAGATAGTCTCCTGAGAGATTCTGTCCATGTCTCAGCAGTGTCTAATGAACTTTTTGTGCCCTGCTGCAAACCCTCCCTTCCTGGAGGGAACCAAATATTCAGCGCTGTGAAGCCCTGGTGGTTTCTTGCTATGTAAACTTTCTTCATGCATGCACGGTAAAGCCTTTGCCTGAGAGCTGACTCATTGTTGCTTCAGAAAATTGGGTTATCAGATCATTGATTGAGTTACTGCCTTCATAGGCTGTGGGTTCTTGTGAGCCACCTGGATAGAATTTGGATGTTTCTCAAATCTCAGAACCATCTGTCTATCAGCTCCTACTGATGGCTAATCTCCTCCAGAATGTATTAATTCATTTTGGGAAGAACTTTGACTGACCTTATCTCAAATCTTGCAAGAAGGTGGACAGGCAGCTGAGTTGTGATATAATTGATCTTTATACTAGTTAGGCTGCTTACAGGGGCCAGAACAGAAGATAAAATTTAAATTAGATATCCACATAGGAAACAGGTCTGGGGATGACAAAAATAGCAGCCTGGCAATGTTATGGTCCAACTGTCTTTGATTGCTTTATTTTACTGTTCTCGATGTACCAGGGAAGTTTCGTCCATGGAGTCAGTTTACTTGTGGTAGTCCCTAGCTTTACAAGTAAATCCAACAACACATAGTCTTTACTTTCATCTTTCTATTCTCTGTAGCCCTTTTCTACCCCAATAGATTTCTTCTCGGGTCCCATTGGCCAGAAGAAAATCGTATGTCTACAGACTCATCCCAGACAAGAGATTAAGCCCACCATTCCCCTTCCCTATCCTATCTCCTCGAACGAGGTGGAAAACCTTCTGAATTTCCTTAGCCATACAATTCAAGCCATGGTGATGTACATGTTATCCAAGTAGTGCCTTTAACAGTGAATATGAGAGTCAACGCATTCTTTCTTCCAACGTTTTAGCAGCTGTGAAAGCACAGAAATGGGGTGTCCATCAACGTAGATCCCTAAATAAAATTGATACTGATCAGAGTCCCCCCTCATCCCCTTGAATGTTCTTATGGCAAATATTTATTAATTGTACAAACAGGAAAATAGAACTTGCTGGTTTTGAATACTGAGATTAGAGGGCTGCATGTACAGTAGCATTATTAAGCCTATTTTAACTTCGTTGAGAATCAACCTTCTGGAGCAGTAACCTCCAGTTTTTTTATACTAGACCTAAACCTGCCCCAGTTTTTTTATACTAGAAATTGACATCCATATACTATTCATAGTAGATACCATTTTACAAGTTTCTACTTAGCAGCAGATACTATGCTAGGACTTACTAGGAAGATACTAGGTTATTTTTTTAATGTATGAGGAAATGGAGGTTCATAACTTGCTCAAGTTTATGAAATAAGTAATAGGTAGAAACTAGAGCTGAATCTAAGTTGACTCCAAAGAACTGACTTTGTCCACATATGACCTTGCCCTGGAGTACTCTTGCCGTGTAAATGTCTACTTCTGTTGACCTCATGACTTCTCTGCCACACAGATACTTTGTCATTTCATTTTGTATATATTAAAAAAAATAAGATTCAGAGAAGAAAACAAGCCTGCTGAACTTCACGGAGCTAGAAAGATATTAGAACCCCTGTCCCTCCCGTGGCTCCTTACTACTCTGCTGGATACACAAAGAATGGAAGCAAAATGATGTAGAGGGGAGAATGGAGGTAGGTCTAGCAGTGGCAGGTTTGGGAGTTAAGCCCTGCTGGATTAGATCTGACCTCTGCTGCTTGTGGCTGGGGAGTATGGAGTAAGTTCTTTAATCTTGCCAAGCCCCAATTTTTCCTTTTGTAAAAAGGAAACCAACCATAGCTTTCACAAAAGGCTGTTGGGAGGATCATTTATAGAAAACACCTGGCTATAGCAGGCTAGTGACCATTAGACATTTTTCACTGTGGGTTTGTTAACTCAGGAAGAAATGACCATAAAAACATACACACACACACACACACACACACACACACACACACACACACACACACCATGATAGCTGAGTTGAAACCATTTCCTATTAAAACCCAATGAGGTCTCCAAGGGCCCGTGTCTTGGTCACACAAGGGCTGGCAGCTCCTCTCTGCAGGTTGGAGAAAGTTTTGTTTTGCCAGCTGTACTCAAAGGGGACTATTCTCCAGGCATAGTATTGTGAACCTGTTTGGTTTGGCTCACAGGCATGTCAGCACATTTAGGAAGTGAAGTCAGAAAGAGGCAGGGTTTCAAACACAACTGGCTGCATACAAATGCCCAAGCAATGAAATGCCAAGCCCAAGCAGGGTGCCTATCAGCCTAAGTTCCCCCCTACCACCCCCTTGCTATCCAGATGTTGTCAGAGAAGCCCTGAAGAATGACTGAGTACCTGAACAGAAAGAAAGAATTGCCAGCACCCAGTATGTTGCTCAGGAGTACACAGTGATCAGCATAGCCAGCCTCCTTCCTCCAGAAGAAGAATGACTAACTCTGGGTGAATAATGTCTACTCCTTGTATTCCTGAAGTCAAAGTGTAGGAGCAGAGAGGAGGGAGACAATGGATTAGGAGTGTTGAGAGGGGAGAGAAAAGAGTGAAGACATGGAATTCTGAAAACTGACAAGATGCTGTTACACTCTAATAACCACCCATGCCTAGAGATCAGTGCAGAAGTTAGAGCTGCATTCTAATACAAAAAAATTAGCTGGGAGTGGAAAAATATTTAGCTTTTCTGAACTTCAGTTGCTTTCATTATAAAATGAAGTTAGTAACACCTATTCCTCTTGGATTGTTGTAAGGATTAAGTAAACTAATATGTGGAAAGGGGCCAAGCCTAACACTGGCAAAGCATAGATGTAACCATTAGAACTTTTTGACTGCAAGTGACAGAAAATTCCGTTTCAGCAGAGGAATTCCACTGAAAAGTCATCGGTGGAGGTAACAGTACACCTGGCTATATACAGGGACCAAATGGCACTACCAGGCTTTGGTATGTCTCTGTGTCTCCACCTGCTATAGGGAAGATGGACCTCATCCTCATCTCCTGGTAGCAATACCCAGCAGTCTACCTCTCTGTCCACCCAAATGAGATAGGTGCAGCATTGCCTCACGTGCTCCCAGGGCTGTGTTTCATTGGTCTCATTAGGTCTCATATCCCTCTGGGGTGGGAGGTATATCAATTGCCTTAAATAAAGGTTAACCACCTACCTCTGAAACCAAGATATAGAGCCTCTGAAAGCTCTACAGCCAGATAGGGAGATTGGAAGAAATCTTCAAAGAAAAATCAAGATCTAGCAGGGAATTGATCTGGAGGGTCAAACAGAAAATGTCTTATACCTGAGCTTATCTATCAGTGATTGTTGTATTTGTCCTTAGCAAAGATTTGCATACAGGACAGAGGAATAGTTATACACAACTAATGCTGGGTCAGAATTCACTATCTACTCTTTGGTCTCTTTTAATTAGTTAGTGGTTCATTCTTCCCTGATGGCAAATATCCAGGAGGGTTGCATTAAATGATATATGATGCATAAAATGTAGTAAAAAGAGTTGAACTTGGTTGTTGTGATGGTTACTTTTAATTGTCAGCGTAGCACAATCAAGAATCACCTAGGAAGGGTGTCTCAATGGGGGATTGTCCAGATCAGGTTGGCCTGTGGACTTGTCTATGGGACATTATCTTGATTATGTTCATTGAGTGGGAAGACTTGCCCACTGTGGGTGACACCATTCCCTAGGAAGGGGGTTCTGAATTGTATAAGAGTTGAGAAAGTGAGCTGAACACTTGTGTTCATGCATCAGTTCCTCACTTTCTGCTTATCGATACAGTGTGATTAGCTGCTTCAAGGTCCTGCTGCCTTGGCATGGAATGGAATTTTCGATAGACATGGAATTGGAATTTTCTCTTAAGTTGCTTTTGTCAGCATATTTTATCACAGCAGTGGGGAATAAAATTAAGAGAGTTGCTGTTATGATGTTTACTATTAAAAATAGATTAATTTAGACAAATTAAGGCAAAGAGTTGAATGTTCTTTAGACAATATTTTTGAGAACCCACTCTGGCTTTGTGTTTTCCTCTGTTTACCTGCTTATCTCATGTCACTATCAGTGACTATCACATCACATCACTATCAGTGTCTCCATCAGTATTTCCACAACCCAATGACTAAAGCAGTAAAAGAGGGAGAGAGAATGAGACAAACTATTATCAGGACTGAATTATGAGGAGACACTGAAGTACATTAATTTCCCCCTCCTCAGGATGAATCAAAGCTCATGACACCCAGAATCTAGGATATGGGAGAAGTACAGGAAATTCCTATTAATAAAAATTGACTTTAAACATATGTGACTGGTAGGTCGATTGATACATCTATGAAAACACCATAGCAGATTGATCTCTACTGGATGTCTTGAGACCATTCTAAGCTAAAATGGGGTAATTTGTGGCAAAAAAAAAAGTAGCCTTACAATCTTTCCATTTACAATGCTGTGATAGTTAATCTTCATTGTAAACTTGACTATATTTGAAAACACCTAAAAGACATACCCAGAAGTATGTCTTCTGAAGGTGTTTCCAAAGAGATTTCAGCGAAGGGGAGGAAAGCTCCACTCTGAATGTTAGTTAGCTGCATCATCCCATGGGCCGAAGTCCCAAGATGAAGAGGAAAAGGACGAAGCCACATGACAACACCCCTTTCTTGCCCAACTGTGGACACAATGTGACCAAGCAACTCACACTTCTGCCACCATGCCTACCCACCCCCATAATAAACCATATCCCCTCAGACTATAAGCCAAAATAAACCATTATGCCTTTATGTTCTTTCTTGTCAAGTATTTGGCCACAGCAATGAGAAAAGTAAAGTAGACATTAATATGGGACTGATTTCTCATCATGCTTGCAAAAGATACTGTTAATTCTGCTTCACCCCGTGTTTATTGAATTCCTGCCTCCTCTTCTATAAGGAAGAAGTAAGCCCTGGAGGAGAGAAGCAATGTAGACATCAAAAACTAGCGGTGTTAGGCATGTTGGTTGCTGTCATAGCAGTGGGTACAGTAGGAACAAATTCTGGTGTAATAATGTTCAACAACTTCTCCCTTGCTGTAGAGGTTACTTGGGCTTGTATCTTAAAAGAATGAGTAAAAGCTGGACGTTAAAATGAGGTGATGGTGTTTTAGTTGGAGGCAACATCAGGGACTAAGGTACATATGATTCAGAGCGCCTGACAGTCAAACCTCAACTGTTTTCAGACCAAGTGGATGAAGCTGAATTTATTTATTGCCAGATAAGAAAAGGAGCTAATAAATAGCTGTGACTCACTGGTTCTATGGAGCTTGGCAATTTGCAAAGGACTGTCAGGACAGAGAAAGCACTGTCACCACAGATGTAGTAAAAGCACTACCAGAGTTTTCGGGAGGGGCAGTGAGGGGACCCATTCAGCTTAGTCACTACAAAAGGCTTCCCCAGGAAGTGACCTTTCAGCTGAGATCTGAAGGAATTAGTCATGTCAGGGTGGGGACCTGTCTTCAGCGAAGGTAAGTGTTAGAAGCAGCAAGTAGACCTGTATGGTTAGGACTTAGAGTTCCCTCAGGGGAAGGATCCACAAACAGTGCAGGGATTCCAAGAATTTAGCCTAAGACTCCATGACCAAATTTAGTGTCAAAACTGTCAAGTCTTCAACAGCCCCAGAAGTTATATGGAAGTTAACAAGGCACACTCTTTTCCTGAAGGTCACACTTCCTCATACTAATGTATAAGCATGGGTTCCTGGCGCTGAGAAACCATTGCTGCTTCTGTAGCTCTTGTACCAAGGGATGTTTGCATTTCCTTATATAAGTCTTATAGATTCTGTCCCAGATAAGGAAACCAAGGCAGTATGATTATAGAAAAGTCCTAGGACTCTAAGGGACAGGAGCAGGATATGGCTTGAAGATAAAGTTCTTGGTCACTACATCCAGCTACATCTGCAGAAGAGGTTGTCATGCTTTTCTTGTTGGGGTGACCAATACCTGATGGCAATGACTTAAGAGAGATGTTTTCTTTGGTTTCCAAGTCCATCATGGCACCTGGGTCAGCTCTGCCCAACATGGCTGCAACATTCACGTCTTATAAGATCAAGAAGCAGAGAACCTCAGCCTCCCTCAATGATGGAAAAACCTAATAAACCTTTCCTCCCTGAAGTTGCCTTTTTATCAGAGTATTTTTAATCATGGCAGCAGAAAGGGAAATGGGATGCCCATGAATCTACTTCTGCTGGTAGACTTCCTGCCCCAAAGGTCCTGGAACCTCCCCAAACAGCGCTACTTGTTGGAAACGAGACTGTGGAAGACATGTCATATTCAAACTGTGATAAGGATCAAAAGCATTAGGAATGGTATAAGATTCCAATGTCTCAGCAACTGTATACTCCTGAGTAGCATGAGAGACATGGTGGGCTTACAATGAGCATTAGTCTTTTTCCTTGGCACAGATAGACAATGGGAAAGTCCAGAGGCCACATTTTTCTATTCTTTCTCTGGGCTTTTTGCCCTGTTGTTTGGGATTCCATTTCAGAAGAAAACATCAACAATAAACCACTGTTTGCTAAGCCACTGAATTTCAAACAGATCTGATAGAAACCTAGAAGGAGTTAGATCCTCTAATATACCAAACATTGCAGTTAGCACCCCACAGAGCAGCTTGGCTGCATTCTATAAGGAGAAAAGGCCATATTTTGACATGGGGGGTGGGGACGGGTTTGCCGTTTCAACTTGTTCTAGGGTCTTGAGTTCTGGATTCAAGACTTGCTTTTGACCTGACAGGCCTGGGTATCCAAATGTGATTTTTTTTTTCTGCCCAAAGACTCTTAGAAGCAACTCGCTCCCAAGCACCAGGACAAAGGAGAAGCACACCTTTGAAGATGTCCTGAGTTTTAATGGGGGTTTCGTGTTCACTGTCAAATCACAGTAACAGACTCAAAACGTAGTGCGTTTCCTTACTCTACCAGTCAGCCAAAGCCCCTGTTGACTCAGGTGTGCTGGGGTATGCCCTGTTCCCTGATGTCTATACAAAAGCAAAAATACATACTTTTAGATTTTGAGAGAACTGAAAAAGGAAAGTCACAATTGTTGGACTGGGAAAAGTAGTAGTACAGAGTGTCTTTAAAGCAAAATAATTAGATTTGCTATATGCTCTCTTTTCCATTTGGCTAGTCCATGGATTAAAAGCACAAATCAAATGAAGCAGCAGGAATTATCCAATGTATTAAGTAAATACATCACAACTCTCCTCCACGGGATCCTTGGATTTGAATCAATGCCAGTAGATGGTGCCAGAGTGCAGACTTTGTGTTCTCTGGTCCTCCCACCCACTAACCCCCAATTAAAGAAACAAATTCCAGTGGGTCATAAGTATAGGTGCTGTCAGCCTTAGAGGACCAAGTATATACACATTATTTTTGAACAGACTGGTAAAGAGCATGCATCGGAAATGCCCCTTTCCACCAGCCAGGGGCCAGGAAGCCAGACTGGACTCTATTTATAGGACAGTTCCTATTTCAGGAATGAAGACTGAGACTCAGCAGGTAGAGAGGCCTTGAGAAAAGGAATTCAGAGAGCCCAGGAAGAGTACTGGGCTCATCACATTCATCTTCAATGAGATAAAGGAAACTGGCCTTGTTAGGATGATGGCTAGGGGTACTCTCGCAGTATGCTGGGGAAGATTTGAAGTTCTAGAGTTGGAAGAACTGAATCTGGATTCTAGATATGAGGCTCTGGGCAGGTCTCTTCCATTTGCTGAATAATAAGTTAGTCATCCACTGCACAGATGAAACAGTTGTAATGGATGGAAGAGGGGTTAATGCACAGAAAAGACTCCAACACTCAGTATCCTGCAACTTTTCCAATCAGATTGCTAAAACCCATTATTATGGGAATCAGGACCAAGTTAGCAAAACAGCTTTCTCATTTGTGATATACATATGTATGTGTGTGTACCCATATCATCTGTATGCACACATACACATACACACATGCACAGGGGATACTGATTCCTCTTGTGCTTATCTTGGTGTGTGTGTGTGTGTATCAGATATTTCTTTAAAGGACTGTGACATCAAATTCTTTTCACATTTTCTAGGTCTGTAACTGTCCCAATCATTGATAACAACTATTGAATATGTGAGTTTTTCTTGTGAACAAACTACTCCAAACCAAAAAATGAAATGATTCAGTTACAGTATAATGGCCGTATCTCACCTTTTCCCTGCTGTGTTCAACAAGTAAAAAATAAATACTACAAGTCCACTGGTGAAAACAAATTTTGAGGGTGTTTTGTTATTGTTGTTTTAGCCACAGACTAAATAGAAGCCAGATGCTGAATAGCCGGTTTCAGCAGTGGCCCCTTGCTTAGGACTCAAATTCTAAGAAAGAATTACAAAATTAGGAGGAATTCTATGATTTTTTTATGTCATAGTTTAAGGTGTGGGCCTTTCATATTTTTTCTCTATTAATGCCAAAGAAAGAGAAGAGAGGAAAAGTTGGAAGAACCAACGTGGAAGCAAACAGAGCTGCCAAAGCAAGATATGCCAAGTGATGTTCAATACTAAGGAAGACATAGACCATGGAGCATGGCTACAAGGAATTAGAAAGGTTTTCTCATTCCTTAGCCCTTTGATTGGCATATTATGTAATTACTGATAGACCTGCTCTCTCCGTCTTTAAAATGGGGCCTATTAGTCAAGATGTAATTGGGCTGAGCTAACGGACTGAGATTTCAGGACTTAAAAAAGTTAATTTTTTTGTTCATTCAAAGTGTCAAAGAAAGTCAGGTCAAAGGAAGTCTCTACATTCACTGTCTTAGACATCCCGTTCTCTCTACATTCACTGTCATAGGCATCCTGTTCTTTCTACATTCACTGTCTTAGGCATCCTGTTCTTTCTACATTCACTGTCTTGTTTCTACTGTGTGACATCCCATCTCATCATTTGACTTCCACTGTTACTATGGCAGAGAAGAAAGGGCAGGAAGAAGCCCTTGGCCTCAACTCAAAAGTGTGATTTCTGTTTAGAGTCCATTGCTCAGGCCCAATCCACCTGCCAGGAAGACTGGGAGGTGTGGAAGGATGATGCACAGCTATTCAGTGAACACTGTCACCACATGGGAGAAGAATTGAGTCAGTTAGGATCAGATTACTCTGCAAAAATGTGAGAGCCAAGCAGCAATAGTCATAAGGAGTTAGAGATGTATTTCTTCTTTGTAGGATTCTGGAGAAATGGAAGACTGACTTGGGGGCCAGAGTTTAACTGCCATTTGCATCTTAGGAATTGGAATCCCAAAGAAAAGTTAGGAGAAATGTAGTTCTTTCTCAAGATTAGGTTTATTTGATATGGTGAATTTATGCTGTGTTTATGAAAAACTTCCAAATTAAATTTTCAGTTGATCCCTTCCAAACTCGGGAACAGAGAAAGGATAGAGAGACCAGTGCCTGCAGAAAGTAACCTAAGAGAAAAAATAGGGTCTGAAACTAGATGCTGAGTAGTATCTTCATAGGAATCTTCACAGTCCCACTTCAAGGCCAATGTTTGGATACAGGGGTGGGTGCAGTGAAGTTCAGAGATATTAAGTACTTTCCCAAGATCCCACACCAAAGAAAGGCAAGAAGAAGTCCAAATCCAAGTTAACAAGCTTGTTCCTGAGCCTTTGGGGTGTGCTCGGCTGCCCGGGAAAGTGCAGACAATTTCTTGTTCAGGGTGGGGAAGGAGTGAGGGAACCAAGCATCTAGCTCCAGGATGGAGACCAGAGACAAGCATTCCATTGCCCTGGGCCCCCGTGTTCTTACCCAAAATATGAGCGGGTAGATTTAAATTATTCCGAGGGCAGTTCTGCTCTCTGACAGTTTGGGTTTCCACATCTACTTCTACCAAAGGCATCCAACAAAAGAATCAAATAACAGGAAGGGTGAGCCACTGGCAGGCTCCTTCCTGGGGTCAGGAGTCCAGGAAAGGCTGTAGACAGTACTACAAGGTAAACAAACTGAGATGGGTATTCATTGCACCTGATTAGCAGAACATGACTCTGCCACCCAGGTGTTCTGATCCTGGCCTTAGCATCATTAGTCTCCCACCTCCCCTAGCCTGTAAGGTACCCAGTGCCTGCAATGCTGGTTGCTGTCTAGCCTCACAGATAACTCCTTTTGTGCAGTGTTAGTGTGTTGGTGCTCTTCCAACATGGATAGAAATGGACTCCTACTGGGATACATGACTTGTGAGGAGAAGAACAGGCCAATACGTCAGCTCTGCTTCTGCTTTTTAGCCAAATGTTCCTATAGAGTTCATGATTTACACACTTCCTTGACCTTGATTAAACCTGTTTAGATATATGTCTCACCTTGTTAGAGTATACTGTAATTGTCTAATTTATCTTTACTTATGCTCTGACCCTCCTTCCCCATACACCTAATATAGTGTATCTCATACTGGGTACTCCATTAAGACTTGGTGAGTAGATAAATGCACAAATGGATGAGAAATTGTGTCTTAATACCTTTCATCTCATGGATTCTGATTGTTACTTTGAGTATATCTCCTGTGTCTATATTCCTTCCACAAAGGTTGGGGGGGAAGTTTGAATATTTCCAATTATCTATTATTAGTTGTGAGAAGCCATGGCTTTGTTACCCTTTGCCCTATAAGGTCCTTATGGTCTCTAGGATTTTCTGATGCAAATCAGAGAACTTCTAATATAAGAAGTGTGCCCGAATCCTCCAGAAGTTCAAACTTCATGTAACTTCACAATAAAGGGCTTGGCTAGCATGCTCGAGACCCTGGATTCAATCCTCAGAACTGTATTAAAACAAGCAAACCAACAAGGCCCTAGCCTTGGAGGTCTAAGCACCCACCATACACAAGTACCTACTGTATATCATCTAACTATAGGCCCTTATTATGTGTAAACCTAATAACGTCCCACACCTCCCTTGAATCTCTTGTTTTTACCATACTGAAAATATTTCTTGTACATAGAAAATCCACCCATGTTTTCATGTTTCTGAGTTGAGAGGAAGTTCAGGTAGTTTAGCAGGTAGATACCATCTCAATGTTTCCTACCCAGGAGTGACCATTCAGATTTGAACATGTGAAATGAAATCATCATTAAAGATACCAAGTTTTAAAGGGAGGAGAAACCTCAGAAGTTATTTGATTAAAATCCCCACTTTATAGTTAAGTAAAGGAATTGAAGCAACTGGCCAAGAGGGTTTTAGAGCTAAAAGATTCAAACTCAGATCTTGGGATTTGAGCAATTTGCTTCTACAAAGTGCCAAACAGCCTCCCTGCTGTATCATTGCTCAACTTGAGTAGTAGTTTAAGAAAAATGTAACATCCACTTTTACAGGTGAAGAAGCTGAGATCAGAAGGTTGAAGTAGTTACTCCAAGGCCTCCTGAGCACAGTCTCACAGCTTCCAAAGCTAGCTCTTAAGCCCTGCTCGGCCTAGGGCTGCAGATGGGGCACTACCTTTCACCACTTCAGAGACAAATGCCTCTGGCCAGGGACCACACTTTGTGGGGCACAGCATCATAAAGCCTGACTGCTTTCATCTTCTCTACTCCCAGATTACCAAGCAGTAGTCTGTGAGAGTGAGAGGGCAGCCGTGGTTGGAGAGTGGGAAGGGCCACAGTGTTTATTTACATATTTGCTGAGCATATGTGCTGGCAGAATACCAAGAACTTTATGTGTTTAACTATATTCACTCCCTACCATAACCAGCTGAGTAGCTGTTGCTGTCCATATTTTAGAGACATAGAAATAGAATCAGAGTTTCAGCCAAATTCATAGATCTGTTTAACTCAGTTTCATATTCTAACCATAATGACACTTGCTGTATAATGAATCAGTCTCTCTTCTACCTAAAGGGAGTCTACAAGTAGAAGCAGTCTTTGAACACGTATTGATAAGCTAATGTGATTTTCACAAACTCAACAGAAAGGTGCTAAAGAATATCTTATTGTTGAGATAGCTTATGGAATAGAGGTACTTGTTTCACAGGCCCAGCAACCTGAGTTCTAGTCCCACAAAAGAACAACTTAGTCAGTTAAGGCCTATTCAACAGAAGGGAAAACATGCTTTCTACCAGAAACTTGGCCAACTACATGGGACTAGTGAAGTCATAGATCTTAGAGGAGAACCTTCTCTCACCACTTACTAAGCCTGAATAATGCCTAACTGCACCCTAAATACTTACCTTCTACTCACAGCATAGCTCTCAACCCTCATCAGAGAAGCTGCTCTTTACAGCAGACAGAGATCATTGCAGAAACTGCCACTGGTCAAAATGCAGAGGATAACTTACCATGGGGTGCTCAGCCCCGAGGAATACATCTACAGCACAACTCCTGCACCCACATCACAGAAGAGGGAGCGGAAAAAGTGTAAGAGCCAGAGGACCAGGACGTCTGCTGGGAAATTGTGTCCTAGAAGTGATAGGGAAGCTATATCCATAATACCTCAACTGTATGGCTGCTGGAACCAACAGGCATTCTCTCATGGAAGGGAGAAATCTCATGGGACCTCAACCCTAGACAAGCAACACCAAGCAACTAAGAATTGCTAAGAGATGGTGTATTAGTTACTTTTCTATTGCTCTAATGAAATGCTGTAGCCAAGGCAAATTAGAAAAAAAAAGTATTTAATTGGGCATAAGGTTTCTGAGGGTTGGTATTCAGGATGGTGACACAAAGACATGCCACATAAACACTGAGAGCTCACACCTTGATCCACAAGTAGAAGGCAGAGAGAGCACCTTGGAAAAAAACTCAAAGCCTGACCTCAATGGCACACCCCCTCCAACAAGGCCATGTCTCCTAATCCTTCCCAAACAGTTCCACCACTGGAACATAAGAGCCTGTGCAGCCTATGGAGCCATGCCCATTCAAACCATCACAGGGGGAGAATTTGTCACCCCCAGAGATAAGACCCTTAATTGTTATCCAATTCCAAGTGGTCACTCCGAAAGTGTATACATACAAGCAACATTAAATGGACTCAGCGGGCTGTGTTTATATATTTATGAATTTAAATACACACATAACAATAACAATTAAAGAAAAAGAGGCCATGAATTTAAATGGGAGTGAGAGTGGGGTGGAGGGTTTGGGGGGAAAAGGGGTACATGAGAGGGGTTGAAGGGAGGAAAGAGGAGGAAGGAAATGATATGATTATATTTCATTCAAAAATACATGATATTTTTTTTTACCTTTTTAGAGCTTTATTGGGAGGGGTGGGGGAGAGAGAGTGGAAGAGAGAGGGAGAGAGAGGACAGATGGAAGGAAGGAGAGGAAAGGAAAGAGTGATATATTTTTTAAAACACTGTCTTAATCTAGCTGTTAAACACCTTGCTGGAGGACTATTCAAGGATTCATTCATACCCAGAGAAAAGAAAGCACAAAAAAGTTGAGTAGGGGAAGTTAGAAATAACTTGTGACAAGGAAGTAACATGGAAAGAAAACACAGTGCACCTTAATATTGACAATTTCATGTAGTACATTTCCAAGAATGGTACAATCTGATTTCCATTAGAAAGATGTACCTGTACATATGCATGTGCGTGTGCCTAAATACAGGAAAAACACTGAAATAAGGTACTCAAAATATGGTATCAGTAATATTTTAATAGGATTACTAATGCTCATTTTCTTTAACTTTCATTTATACTCATCTCTTATTTCTCTTTATTCTCCATCAAGAAGCATCATTTGCCGGGCGGTGGTGGTGCACGCCTTTAATCCCAGCACTCGGGAGGCAAAGCCAGGTGGATCTCTGTGAGTTCGAGGCCAGCCTGGGCTACTAAGTGAGTTCCAGGAAAGGCGCAAAGCTACACAGAGAAACCCTGTCTCGAAAATCCAAAAAAAAAAAAAAGCATCATTTGTATAATGTTCCTTTTTGGTTCTTTTGAGATTATAATATAATTATAACACTTCCCCCTTCCCTTTCCTCCCTCAAAACCCTCTGATATACCCTTCCTTGCTCTCTTTCAAATTCATGGTCCCCCCTTTTAAAATTAATTATTGTGATATGCATATATGTATTTTAACATACATATGTTCCTAATTTAACCTGCTCAGTCTGCATAATGTCACTTGTATGTATGTTTTCAGGGCTGACCATTTGGTTGGATAAGCGATTGGTGTGCTCTTCCCTGGAGAAGACTATCTTTCCCTCCCTCAGCATTCTTTAGTTCTTTGCATAAGGTTGAGGCCTCCAGGCCTTTCCATTTCCTACTTTGTCATGTCTATTGTTGTCGTTGTTCAGGTTTCAGGAGTCTTGTTGGTGAGACTTTGGGGGCATACATAACTTCTGCGATTACTGGGAAACACAGTCTCACAGCAAACTTTCTGATCATCTGGCTTTTCCAGTCTTTTTACCACATCTTCCACAAAGTTCCCTGAGACTTAGGTGGAGGAGTTGTTTTCTTGAGACTGGGCTTCACAACGCTGTGTTTTAATTAATGGTGGTTTTTAATAATAGTCTCCATCTGTTGCAAAGAGAAGTTTCCTGAATGAGGGATGAGAGCTGCACTCATCTGTGGATATAATAACTACATTGATCTATGGGTATAAGAACTACACTGATCTATGAGTATAAGAAATACACTTGTCTGTGGATATATTAACTACACTTATCTATGGGTATAAGAACTACACAGATCTATGGGTATAAGAACTATACTCATCTGTGGATATATTAACTACACTTATCTATGGGTATAAGAACTACACTGATCTATGGGTATAAGAACTACACAGATCTATGGGTATAAGAACTATACTCATCTGTAGATATATTAACTACACTTATCTATGGGTATAAGAACTGCACTAATCTATGGGTATAAGAACTACACTCGCTGGGTGGTGGTGGAACACGCCTTTAATCCCAGCACTCGGGAGGCAGAGGCAGGCGGATCTCTATGAGTTCGAGGGCAGCCTGGACTACAGAGTGAGTTCCAGGAATGGTGCAAAGCTACACAGAGAAACCCTGTCTCAAAAAAACAAAAACAAAACAACAACAACAACAAAAGAACTACACTCGTCTGTGGATATAATAACTACACTTACCTATGGGTATAAGAACTGCACTGATCTATGGGTATATCCAGAATGTAATTAGATTTTGTGCTAGCTTAGTAGAGTGGTAGTTGTAGGTTCTCCTCAAAGATCCATGACATCACTAGCTCTGGGTAGTTGGTTAGATTTACAATAGCAGGCATGACTTCCATGTTGTTGAGCAAGTCTGAAGTCCAATTAGAGAGCTGTTATGTGTGTTACTGATGAATCCTTAAGGTTATCATACCATGCTGATCATTGGTAAGGTTCATAAGCTTTATAACCAGGTAGTACTGTTGGTTGCTTCCCTCCTTTGGGTACTTTCATGGCACCATCATCATATCAAGCTTGTATGGTGCCTTATGTTACAATGACAGCTAGTCCTCAGAGAGGAGGCATTAAAGTCAGTTCCAGCTCAAGGTTCTCTTCTGGGCTCCGTGTCTGAAGTGCATGGTGTCTTCAGCAAAAGACACTTATCTTCTGCCTCTCGGAGACAACCACGGGTAATAGGAATAGCCTGTAGTGTTTGGGGAGTCTATTGGACAACCCTGACCAACCAATCAAAAGAGGGCTTCTCATGCCTGGTGTTGAGGTTTTGTTAGGTTGTCTTTGACTCTTGGAGGGAGCATTGTCAGCTCAGATGAGAAAATTTCATTTAACTTACGTATATATACTTACACGTATTTATGTGTACCATAGTTTTTTTAAGGTAAATAGTATGATTTTTAATGACCTTTTCAAACATTTTCACTGTTCTTTGACCCCCTTTCCTCCTTCTTTACTTATCCTCCTCCTCCTCTCCCCATTTAAAGTCCCCCCCCCCCCTTTTTTTTTTTTCTCATTTCTCCTGGTCAGGTTACTCGTACCCTGCTGTTGTCATTTGCTTCCCCACCCCATACCCCTTTTTAATTCCCTGGTTTCTGCCGTTATTCCAGGACACATACGCAGATCTGAAGATTTCAAACTAGGAGCCTCCAATGAGAGAGACTATGTGGCATTGGTCTTTCTGGGCCTGGGTCACCTCATCAGTATGATCTTTCCTAGTTCCACCCATTTGTCTGCGAAGTTTATTATTTCTTTTGCTTTTCTTTTCTTTTTTTTTTTTAACCGCTGAACAGTATACTGCATTTTCATTTGTTAGTTGAAGGGCATTTAGGTTGTTTCTATTTCCTAACTATTGTGAGTAGGGCATCAATGAACATGGCTGAGCAAGTATCTGTGGAGTAGGGTGTCAAGTCCTTCGAGCATATACCAAGGCCTGGTATAACTGGGTCATAGGGCATATTTATTTTTAACTTTTTGAGAATTCTCCACATTTATTCCATAGCAGCTACACAAGTTTACCTACCAACAGTGAATAAGGATTCTTTTTTCTCCATACCCACTCCAGGATTTGTCATTGGTTTGCTGTTGTTGTTGTTGTTGTTGACTTTTACTATTCCTACTAGAGTGAAATGAAATCTCGGAGTTGTTTGGATTTGCCTTTCCCTAAATTAGTAGGGATGAAGAATATTTTTGAGATTTTTTTTTTTTAGACATTGTTTTCCTCTTTTGAGATTTTTTTCAGGTCCCTTACCCACATTTTGGGTAATTTTTTTTATTCTTTGTTAGTTAGTTTGTTTGTTTTGGTTTGTTTGCTCTATATATCTTCTGAAGGCTAATCCTTGGTCAGACGTATATCTGGAAAAGGTTCTCTTGAATCATGTTGGCTTCCTCTTCACCAGGTGATTGTTTCTTTAGTTGTGCAGAGGGCTTTCAGTTTTGTGAAGTCGCACTTGTCGGCTTTTGGCCTTAATTCTTGAGTAAATGCAGTCCTGGTCAGAAAGTCCTTTACTACATCTGTATCGTATACTGCACCATCTAAGTTTTCTCCTGGCAGTTTCAGGGTGCACTTTAAGTCTTTGCCCCATTTGGAGTCAGTTTCTGTGTCAGGTGATAGATACAAGTCTAATTTCATTCTGCATGTGGACATCCACTTTTCCAAGCACTATTTATTGAAGGTGCTTTCCTTTCTCCAGCTTCTGTTTTTGGTATAAGTGTCAAATATTAAATGGCTGAAGTTACATGTATGCCTGTTTGGATTACTTCTTCTGTTCCATTGGCCTACATGTCTGGTTTTGTACCAATACTATGTTGTTTTTATTATTATGGCTCTATAATTTATCTTAAGAATTGGAATGGTTGCCAGGCGTTGGTGGCGCACGCCTTTAATCCCAGCACTCGGGAGGCAGAGACAGGCGGATCTCTGTGAGTTCAAGGCCAGCCTGGGCTACCAAGTGAGCTCCAGGAAAGGCGCAAAGCTACACAGAGAAACCCTGTCTCGAAAAACCAAAAAAAAAAAAAAAAAAAAAAAAAGAATTGGAATGGTAATCCCTCCAATGTTGTTCTTTTTGCTCAAAATTGTTTTGGATATCTGGGGTTTTTTGTGGTTTCAAATGAATTTTAGGATAGTTTTTTTTTTCTATTTCTATTAAGAATGAGATGGGGATTTTGATTGGGAGGGCACCGAATCTGCAAATAACTTTTGGCAAAGTGGTTATTTTTCTCAGTATTTATTTCGTAATATTTATCCAATCCATGAGCATCAGTTGTCCTTGCATTTTCTAGTGTTTTTATCTCTTTAAGATTTAAAGTTTTCATTGTAAAAGACCTTCATCTTCTTGGCTAAGTTTATTCTTAGATACTTTATTTTCTTTGACATTATTGTGAATGGGAGGTTTATGGTCTTCATCTCTTTAGAAATGTTGTTGGTATATAGAAAACTATTGACTTTTGTGCTCTGCCACATTGCTGAATTTGTTTGTCATTTTTAGAAGTTTTCTGGTAGAATTTTTGGGCTCTCTAATGTATGCTATCATGTCATCTGCAAATAAGGACTTTTTGACATCTCTCCCTATTTGTACCCCTTTAATTTCCTTCTCTTGCTCTTTGCTCCAGCTACTAGTTTGAGTACATATTGAAAAGGAGTGGGGACAGTGGACAACCCTCACTTGTTCCTGACTTCAGTGGAATTGCTTCAAGCTTTTCTCTATTTAGGATAGTATTAGATGTGGGTTTCCTATATATAGCTTCTATTGTGTTGAAGTATGTTTCATTTAGCCCTGTATTCTCTAGGACTTTTATCCTGAAGGAACATTGGATTTTGTCAAAGGCTTTTTCTGCCTCCATTGAGATGATCATATGATTTTTGTCTGTAACTCCATTTATGTGGTTTATGGCATTTATTGACTTGTGTATGTCAAACCATTCCTATATTTCAGGGATAAAGTCACCTTGTTCATGGTATATAATCTTTTTGCTATATGTCTGCATTCTGTTTGAAGTATCTTACTGAGCATTTCTGAGCCTATGTTCATTAGGAATTTGGCCTATAGTTTTCTCCTTTTGCTGTGTCTTTACCTGGCTTTGGTATTAGATGATTGCTTCATAGGAATTTGGGAGTGCACCCTCTGGGTTCTTGTTTGTTTGTTTGTTTGTTTGTTTTTGTTTTGTTTTGTTTTGTTTTTAACAATTTAAGCAGAATTGGCTGAAGATCTTCGAAAGTTTGAGAATTTGCTGTGAATGTATCTGGTCCTGTACTTATTTTTTTTTAAGTTGGAAGGCTTTTTATTACTATTTCAATTTTCCCATTTGTTTTGGGTCTAGGTTGTTTTTTCTTTAGGTTTAGGTTGTTGAATTTAGGTTGTTGAATTCTTGGTTTAATTTTGGTGGTTTGGATGAATATACAAATCCATCCATTTCTTTTAGGTTTTCTAGCTTAATGGAGTACAGGTTTTTAAATATTTACTTACACTATTCTGAATTTCTCTGGTGTATGTTGTAATGTTTCCCTGTTCATTTCTGATTTTGTTAATTTTGGTCTTCTCTTTCTTTTGTTTAATTGGGCCAAGGTTCTGTCAGCCTTGTCTATCTGAAAAACAGCTCTTAAATTCATTGATTCTTTGCATTGTTTTTTTCCTTTGTTTCTATTTCATTCATTTCTGCTCTGAGTTTTATTATTTCTTACCGTCTGCTGGGTTTGGATTTGTTTTGGTTTTTTTTCCCCAAATTTCAAGTTGCATCATGAAGCCATTTGTCTGTGCTCCTCTGGTTTTTTAGCATAGGCACTCAGAGCTATAAATTTCCTTTATGGGACTGCTTTAAACGTGGCCTAGAGATTTAGTTGTGTTGGGATTTCATTTTCATTTAGTTCCAGGAAATGATATATTTCTTTCTTTATTTCTTCTTTGACCCATTCATGGTTGACTAATGAACTGTTTAATTGCCAGGACTAAGTATTTACTACAGATTTTTTTTCCTGTCAATTTTAAGTTTATTGCATTGTAGTCAGGTAGAATGCAGGAAGTTATTTCATTCTTTTTGAATTTGTAAAGATTTGTTTTGTGTCCCAGGATGTGTTCTATTTTTAAAAAGCTTTTCTACACTGCTGAGTAGAATGTGTGTTCTTCAGTGTTTTGGTGGAGTATTCTGTACATAGCTGTTAAGTCCATTTGGTATATGATACCAACTAATTATGATGTTTGTCTGTTTATTTTTTTGTCCAGATGACCTTTGTATCAGAGAAAGAGGGGAATTAAAATCACCTGCTGTTAATAGGTTGATGTTAATCTATGTCTTTAAATCCAGTAATGCTTTTTTTTTTTTAAAGGAAATTGAGTGCACCAGAGTCTGGTGCATATATGTTTAGGATGTAATGTCTTCTTGGTTAACTTCCCCTGATTAGAATGAAGTGATCCTCTATCTTTTCTGATTCATTTTAATTTGAAGACTATTTTGTCAGATATTAGAATAAGAATGCCTGCTTGCTTCCTTGTCCCACTTGATTGGAGTACTTCTGTCCATGATTTTGCTCTAAGGCAGTGCCTACCTTTAAAGCCAAGATGTGTTTCTCTTAGACAACGGATAGATGGATTTTGTTTCCTGATCCATTTGGCCAGTCTGTGTCTTCTGATTGCAGACTTGAGGCCATTGATATTTAAAACTATTATTGAAATGTGTGTGCTAACCGCAATCACCCTGTTGCTGAAGTTTGGTGGTGGCGTGTTCTCAGTGGTAATTTGTGTGTTAACAATTATGGTTTCGTATTTCTTTCCAGTCTCTCTGCTGTGCTCCTTCCTCTCCTTGGCCTGAAATACTGATTCCTGTGTTTTCTTTATGTTTGATTTGTTAACACAAAAAATTTTAAGGTTGTTTGTGTTATGGAAAATTTTTCTTTCTCCTTCCATTGCGGTAGATGGCTTTGTAGGGTATATTAGTCTAGACTGGCCATCATAGTCTTTTAGGACATGGAATGCCTTGTTCCAGGTTCTTGTGGCTTTCAAAGTTTCCATTGAGAAGTCAAGTGCTATTCTGATGGGTTTTACTTTACATGTGATTTGGCTTTTTTCTTTTGCTTATAATTCGAAGATTTTTTTCTTTTCATAATGTTCCACATTTCCTGTATTTTCCTTTCCTGTGTTTTTAATTTTTTCATATTCCTGGCCTATTTGTTCTAGGTCCTCTACTTTATCTTTGAGTCTTGATATTCTGTCTTCTGCTTGATTTAATCTACTTATAATGTGTTCCTTTGAGTTTTAGTGGGCAGCACTCAGGTGTTTATTTCCCTTAAGCTCTTTCTCCTTAATTTCATTGAGCTGTTTCTTTGTGTCTCCTTTAAACTCCTTGAATTCTTTGATGAAGTTTATGATCATTCTTTTAAATTCTGTGTTCTAGGGTTCCTCTAAGTAATTCTCATTGATAAATTTTTCGACCGGGCTGGTAGGATTTAGAGAGAAGTTACTGGCATGATCTGTCTTTTTTTTTTTCTATTTTCTGTGATGAGATCCATGGATGTAGACTTCTTTTGTTAGTTCTAAATCTGTTATGTATATGGCTTGTTGGAACAAAAGAGAAGATATGTCAGGAGGTTGGGCCTAGAGGTTGGAAATGGCCTAGGTAGAATGAAGTCAACTGAACAGAGAAGATTGGGCTGGTGTGTAGGACTTGTCTTGTGGTCCAAGAGTAGAGTATGGGAGTAGATCTGACTGGGTGGAAATGGTTGGATGTGTCATGGGAGGGTTCTATAGAAATCCTGAGATTTGTTGCTCACATAGGCAGGGGTGGCCAGACTAGGCCGAAGGCACTGAATGTGAGACCTGGGATAGATATGGTTGCCTGAGAAGAGTGAGTGGATGAGGAATATCAGAGAAACTTGCCTGGCTAGACCCTGGAGAAGGATGTGTGAGATCTGGGTGGGTAGAGAGTTTGGTTTCACGGTGCAGAAGACACCTGTGGATGGTGGCAAGTAGGGCAGGTCCTAGCAAAACCCTCGGTATGGGAGCAGGTCAGGGTGGCCAGACTAGGCTAGGTACTGGATGTGGGACCAAGACTATACCCTAGAAAAGGACATGGGAGAGCTGCCTGGGTGGAGAGGCTGGATGTAATGCAGAAGGGAACTGTGTGTATAATGTTTTTTAAGAAATAAAATTATATGCAAAAAAGACAGAAAAAAAGCTGGTTAAACATCAAATGTTAGTTCAAATTATTATATAAATCTATAATGATTGTAACAGTTTGGAACTGGAAAATATCTGCTGACAATTCAGCACAGGATAATAAGTAGTAAAAGATCCATAAAATTTATATATATGAGTACACAATTCACTTTTACTACTAATGGAAGAACATTCCTAAAAATAATACCAACTTTTGTGTGAACCTCAATAATTCATATACAGTCAATAATCCATTCACAATTAGAATTATTTCTAATATATATATATATATACACATATATATACATATATATATATAAACAGGAGAAGGCTGAAGAGATGACTTTGTTGAGTGCGCTCACTGTTCTTGCAAAGGATTGGAGCCGTTTTTTTGGTTGTTTTTTTTTTTTTAAACCCTACATTTAGTGAATCACAACTTTCTGTAACCCCAGTTCCGGTGGATATGACAACCCCTTCTGGCCTCCATGGATACCTGCATGCATGGCACTCACACATACACATAAAAAGAAAATTAAATCTTTAAAATTTTAAAATAAATTAATTTCCTTAAATGTTCTTTTTTATTGCATTTATCTACATATTACACACAGAGACACATGTGGACACACACGCCATGGGGCACATGTGAAGGTCATAGGACAATTTACAGACATTGGTTCTCTTCTTCTACCATGTGAATCTTAGGGATTGAACTCCTGTCATCAGGCTTGGTGAAAATCACCTTTATTGAGGTTCCAAAGCCTGTCCTTGCTGGTAGAACACCTGCTGTAGATGGAGAGAGCCTCTCCAAAGGTAACAGACCCCCTCCTTGATTCCAGAGACTGAAGAGAGATATTCCTATTTGTATTTTAGTATGAGAGTCTGGCTAACCCATCCCTTTGGTTGCAATGTTGCTATGCTGCCATGCTCCTAGAATGATTTACACGAGGCTAAGAGGTGGCTCACCACTTCTCCTGTTTTTACCTGTCTGTTGACTCTGGCATAATAGAGATGCACAATGCCTTGTCTCCATGCCTGATCCATGGCAAATGTGTGTGACATCACTTCCAATTATATTCGTGCATTGTAAAAGCAGCATGCTCATTATGTTTTCTCCCACTGCTATGACAAATCTGTCCTTTTCATGGTGGAAGCATAAAGGGAGTTGAGTGGTAGATGATGTACTACACCTGGTATAAGTACAAATGAAAACCCACTAAGGCACTCAACAAGTAGTACAACCAGGTTAACGTTGTGATAAAGGTCTCTAATCAAGCCGAGGGATTTGACAGAGGAGAAGCAGACTAAGAAACAGGATATTTGAATATTTCAAATTACTTCCATAGAAGGGCTTTCTGCAACTCATTGGAGGAGCGAGTCATCTTCCTGTGTGGAGTGTTCTAAACTCTGTGAGTAAGGAGAAGGTTATTCAGATCTGGCTGCAGCCACTGTGTATATGCCAAGATCTGTGGCACTGCAATTGCCCTTTCAAAAAGCAGAGGTGCTGATACATGGGCCCCCAAACTCAGACTCTTCTCCAGGCTGCCAAACAACTGGAGTTTCTAATGGCTCTCTAGCTTTCGGACCAGTGCTTCTGTGGCTGTCACAGCTTACCCCAAGCCTGTTCAGTAAACCTCCTCCTCCAGGAATGCATCCATCTTTGTACCAGACTGTGTTTGCTGAAATTGGTGTCTGTGATGAGAAAGGTCAGTGGTGGTAGCAGGTAGCAATTATATGTTTGAGACCCACTAGGATGAGGCCTTAGCTTAGGCTACAACATTAGGAAGGACAAAAATCACAAGCCAACATAAAGCCATTTGTGTCAGGAGCAAGACTGATGAATTTCAGTAGTCTAGGAAGTATATACAGAAAGTCTGGCAGGGTAATGCACATTGTTTCTACCTGTTACCTAGACTGAGCAAGAGTCTACTTCAAAAGTGTTAACAAAAAAGAAAGACCCCATGGCCTAGGTCTTCAAATGACCCTGCCCTGTAGGAACAGACTGGCAGGGAAGTAAAAGAGGTAGACTCTCTCCCACCTCGCACACCAGAAGCTGAGTTTCAGCAGAGGTAAGTATCTACAGATCACCTCAATGGTTGGAAGGCCAGAGGGATTTGGACTCACATTTTAGATTCCAAAGCCCAAAGACTCCTTAGATTCTTAAAAATTCATTTTGTTCTGATATGTTTTGTCAAAAGTTACCTGTGTTCAGTCCCCTTTGGGAACAATGAATGAAAGAAATGAAAGAGAAAAGGAAGAAGTCTTAGATTTGTTATTTTCTGGACACACAACCATGAGCAAGCTGCATCAATGTCCCTACCTATAAATGCTCAATTCTAGAAGCTTGTTAATGAAGGCTCTTCTGCACGTTCTGTTATTGACTGTTAAAGTACAGTGTTCAGTCATCATTCACTAATTCCATCACCCTGAAACATCTGCACTGACTGATGCTTCAGTGACAAGCATTGAGACAGAGGGATAAATAAGTCAGTCCCCACATCAGAGTAGTTGTATTCTGATGGAGAAGAAAGAAAATCTCCAAAATGTCACCTGGCAGGATGGCACACAGTCCTCGCCTTCCTGGAGCAGAGATATTGAGGAGGTATGGACATTGAACCAGCTGTTCATTAAGCACAATGGGGCAGCACCTGCTTCAGAACCAGGCAAGCTGAGGAAAAGGAACTTCAACCTTTACTTTTCATGGGGAAGCCACAGGAACTTTCTGGAATTGCCCCCCTGGGGTATTTGGGTAATTTATCACAGAAATGAGACCTTGAGAACTCTGAGATCATCCTAATTCCAACCCTTCTTTCTATGGTAGAAACTGAGGGCCTGGAGAGATGAGGAGGGAGGCAAACTTTTCTTGACCGTACCTCTGCACCTCTGTGTCTTGTTAACTGCCAATAGTTACAAGCTAACCTGTTCTTCCTTCTGCCTTTTTCCCCCCTCAGGACAGGGTTTCTCTGTGTAACAGCCCTGGCCTGGAACTCTTTGTAGACCAGGCTGGCCTCGAACTCACAGAGATCTGCCTGCCTCTTCCTCCTGAGCACTGGTGATTAAAGGTGTGCACCACCATGCCCAGCTGTCCTTCTAGTTTTCTTCCATCACACCCATGTGTGCTCTAAAGTCTCATTCAGCTGGATATCAGTATGCAGGAACACTGGGACACTAAAAACAGAAGCAATCTCATGGTTGAACTTGTATCCAGAATTTTCCAGAGTGAGGACTGTATTTATCTAGTTGGTATAATGATATCTCAACCATGCTTAAAATATGCTGTACATGGCTCTTTCATGTACAAATGTAGTTGCTATGGTTTGAAAATTTCCTCCAAAATTCCTTTTTAAACACTTGGTCCCTGATATGGCAGTGTTGGGAGATGGTGCCTAACAGGAAGGGTTTGGGCCATAGGGTCATTGTCTCTAGGGATGGATTAATGCCATTATCTTGGGAGTGGGTTCGTTATTTTAGGGTGAATTCATTATATGACAAGTGTGGCCTCATCTTGTTTTCTGTCAACCTCTCTGGCTTTCCAGCATGAGACAATGTGAAAGAGAAGTCCATGCCAGATACTACCTCCTCCATGTTGGACTTCCCAGCCTTCAGGATGGTTAACCGATATTTTTGCCTATTATAAACAGCCTTGTCAGTGGTACCCTGCTATGCCAGTATATAAAGAACCAAGGCAGTGGTCTCTGAAGCCCTCCTGATCTAGTTTTAGAAGACTCAGACTCAGGTCAGCTTTGCCAAGAAGTTACCTTGAGGCACTTTCGGCAGACTATTAACTTCTCTCTCATATCCTCAGTGAGTTCCTTCAACTCCTAAATGAGACAGTTAGATCCACTATAAGCTCCATGAAGGCAAGACCTTGATTCACTGCCATCTGCCCAGGGCCTAGAGCCAGGCAGACACAGAGGAAGAACTCAACATACTCGTTTAACATGTGAAATGGCTTCAAAGTGACTAAAAGTAAACATAGGAGTTCATTGAATCATTTCCAAAAATCTCAAGTTTCTCTTCACTTCCATTAGCAGGATGAGTAAACTCCCAGCTCATCTGGCTCTTAGCAACCAGTGCTCGAAAGCTGTGCCGGCTGGGTGACCTGCCAGCTGTGCGTTGTCCTATGTACTCTGATATTATCATGTCAGTGCCACTCCTGCTCTGCTGTCGCTCATCAGGCCTCTTGCTCAGAGCCACCCGCTCAGCTCTGCTCACTTGTTGCTGACAACACACCTCCATCCCTCCTACACACCCAGCTTGCTTATGCAAGGCAAATGAGAGACTGCACATCCTCCGGCACAGCTGGGGACTTAAACAGGAGTACGAGTGTGCAGGAAGCAGGGCTAGATAGTAATCCCCACAAATGCCAAATCTGAGACTTGTAACCATTTTCTGGAATCTTCTGTGGGTTATTTCATTGTGCAATGGATTAAGCAAAACAGTTTTTTAAGAAAGAGAGAGAGACTAATTGCACCAGTGGTTAACCAGCCCTTGTCAAGCAGGTTTGCATGGTCCTCTCCTGCTCCATCTTCCCCACAGCCCTCTAGGCATCTACTCATTTTACAGATGAGAAAAGTGAGGCTCAGAGTGTTGTTGAACTTCTTAAGGTGATTCAACTAGCAAATGTTGCAAACAAGTCTGCATCTGGGCTTTCCATTTGATTCCAACATTGACATTTTCAAAGTCTAAAAAGTCTCAAAGACCTACTAAGCTCAACACAGTGAGTAGAAAATGAAATGGCAATTATAGGCCACCAGCTCTTTCTCGACTCTAGGTCCACTCCTAAAACTGAAATGCCCTCTTTTTCTCTTGCTCCAATACAGAATGCTGGCTGCAATGACTAGGATATGAGGAGATGTTTGGCAATTGCTAGGTGAAACAGAGGTCAATTGCAATGGACCTTTCAGCTTGTTTAGTCTAGCCTTCATATTACACATAGCAAGCTGAAACAAAGATATCTTCAGAAGGTTGCCTATTTACTCATTAAGAGCAAGATTCAGCCTTGTCTAGTGTGACATCTCATTCTTTTTTTTAAGGAAGGAAGGAAGGAAGGAAGGAAGGAAGGAAGGAAGGAAGGAAGAAAAAGAAAGAGAGAGAGAGATGACAGGCAATAACACCTGCTTCTGCATCTGTGGCTATGAAGGATAAATGAGATAATGTCTTTATGATGTTCACTCTGACACATGATAGGTTCCTCACATAGCAGACGCTGCTTGCTGACTCTGACCTGTATCACTATCCCTACTCCTATCCCATGAAATTCGGTCTTTGTGTTTCAGTAGACTGAGTAATAATAGCCCTTGCTTTATATAACTATTAAGAAAATCAAATAAGTTCTTGGATGTAGCAAAGTTTTGTTTTGTTTTGTTTTGTTTTGTTTTGTTTTTTAACCACAAACACTACCTCTAATTATCTGAAATAGTCAGGTATGGCATTTCAGATGTTCCCAGGTGATTTTTCCAGGTGAACAATGTCTGGATAAGGTCAAGAGCCTCTTCTGCCCCTGCAGAAGATTTGAAACAGAGATTTGAAACAGGAGAAAGAAGAAACATAATGAACAGAGAGAACATGGGGGGGGGGAATCACATCTGTGGGGGTTTTATTTGTTTGTTTGTTTACCTTTTTAACCTCTTTTATTCCAGGTATACTTTGGACCTTGCTGAAGGCTCAGACCTCTCTGTATTCTAAGGATAGATATTGATTAGAAGGATACAGAGGGACTGACACTAGCTAGAATAGGTTTGATCAGAAGGCAGATGCTTCCAGGTGAAGGGCTCGTGATCTGGGAAAGGACTGCATGCCCCAGTGTCAGGAGCCTGAAGAACTGGGAAGTTCGCACAATATAGCACAGATTTGGATCACATATTAAATTACATCCACTTAAAGGAATCAGGGAGGGTCCTTGTTTGAGTGACCAGAGTCTCAGCATTGGGAGGACTAACACTTTCCACTGACACATTTCCAGGATAGAAATTAACCTTGCCCTTTGTTCCTTCTTCGAGACTCCAAGTTTCAACATACTTTGAGAAGATTTTACCGTCACATCAGGAGAATCGAGTGGGAGGTGAGGAAGTAGAAACAGGTTGCAGAGACACATCTGTGTGAAGCTTGCTTGTGAACAGAGAGAAAGGTGGTAGGGGAAGGGCACAAGACCAAATAAGAGATGGAATCCAAGAGTCTTCTCTTTCTTTTTAAAACAGAGGCATAATGCTTGTTCTAAGGTAGAAGAGACCAGAGTACTTACATGCTTTCAGGGGAGATACCTGTGAAAATGAAAAAAATCACATCAATCGAGCTGGTTCAATAGCCTCAGGTCCCTGACAAGGCAAGAGAAGATGGGTCTAGAGCTCAGGGGAGCAAACAGCCTCTCCAAGAGGAGAGACCTCTATTTGTCACGACAAGAGGGGGAGAATAAATAAGGAAAGGTGAGGGTCCATCTGTCCAAATATGTCCATATTCAGTGGTCCTCCATGTATGCTCTGCACATTTGTAGTTGAATTCTCAAACCAGTCCTGCCAAATAAGCATTCTAACTTTCATTTTATGGATGTGTCAACAAAATCCAGAGTTCATTTGAAATTGCTCTGGTTATGCAACTAGTCTTATTAATAATAGTGCTGACACTCCTACAGCACTAACCAGGAGCCAGACTGTATTCTAAGAGTTTCATATCCATTATCCTTCTTAGCGCTAAGAGACAGGTACTAGTACTACTCTGAGTGTGCTGCTCAAGAAACAAAAAAAAACCTTGCAAGGCTGGATAACTTCAAAAAACAAAACAAAAAAACCCTGCAAGGTCCAATAACTTCAAAACAGAGTCAGTCCTTGATCCTAGAAGTGTGACTCCAAGAGACAAGCCTCCTCTTAGAGGAAACAACGTGGCAAAGGTTAAATGTAAACTCTCATTGGATCAAGGAATGAGTCTGTATGAAGGCACATCAGCCTTTTGAGTTGACTTCTCTGTACTAAAACCCAGGTAGGATGTCTAAGGCAAGTAAAAGAAGTCTAGGTATGCCCTTAATAGACTTTATGTCTCACTGGCCCCAACTGTGTAACAGTTGCAAGAAGAATTCCAGTTAAGAGTGGTTTGACTTAACTAATCAATAATTATCCATTCAGGGCCATAGGTGCTTCACCTAAGTTTCCATCCCATTAAGTAAATCAGTTACTGCCGGCCATGGCATTCTGCTTGGCACTGGGCCACACAAGGCATAGAGATGTGAAAGCTTATAGCCTGATGCTTGCATGCAAATACACATTATCAGACAACTGTTGTGATTCGGGGCCACTTCCTTCATATACTTCATATACTGTGTTAAGAGGGTGATGGAAACAGAAAAGTACCAGAGACTGTCCAGGAAAGGGCTGGGGGACAGGCTCTACAGAGGACTCATTATTTTTAAGAAATGCCTAATGAATAAGGGAAGCAGGGAGGACATACAATTCAGGTAGAGGGGCCAATATATACAAAGTGAGGGAGCAAAGAAATGGATCCAGTTTGAAGAACTGCTCAATGCTCAGGCTGGCCACCTTTAAAGGGTGGAAGACGGCCCAAGAGTGGTTAGGCCATGTCACAATAAGGACATAGTCTCCAATCCTGCTGTCACCCTGGAAACTGTTCTATTACTAGTTTCACGTTACACAATAGGGGCTCACTGGTTGCCCATGACAGGATAAGTGAATGAAGAATAGGCCTTGAACATACAGTGGAACCCTACTCAGCTTAAGAAAGGATGGACTTCTGCTATTTTTCAACAGCAGGGCTGAAACTGGGGAACAGGCATCATATCAAGTGAAATAAGCCAGTCACAGAGAGACAAATGCCATGTCACTCAACACATGGAATCTGAAAAAAAGAAGAAAATGAAATAGTGGTTACCAGAGGTAGGGAGACCAGGAGGTAGAGACAGATAAGGAAAGTAAGCCAGTGAGTAGTGAGTTAGAGTGATACAGGAGAGACGGCAGAGTGACCACAGTGAATTAAAATTTGTATCATAAAACATACAGAAGAAATGTGTACCCATGATCCCAGCTACTCAAGAGCCAAGGTGGGAATATTTCTTGAGGCCTAGGCATTTGGAGTCAACCAGGAAAACCTCATGAGACCCCACTGAAAGTCAATCAATCAATAAACAAATAAATAAGCAACCAACAAACAAAAAATCAAAAGCTCAGAAGAACTAAGATGCTCCTCTCCACTGCAGTTAGAAGCAGAGCTAGGATTTGAACCCAAGTTGACTTGATGCCAAGGCCCGTACTCTTCACTGTGTTACAACGACTGCATTTTTGGTACTGTTTCTAAAGCTACCATGCCCTATTGTGTAACAACACAAGAAGAAAGCATTCCCCACCCCACCCCACCCCACCACCCCCCCGCCATGGTGACAAGGGGAATGTCATTCCAGAAACTTAGTTTTGTTCTTTTTACAAATGAGGCTTGGATGCATTTTCCCCTTGCTCGTTATAAAGATTCACTGCTACCCAAATAAATAATGAGGTTGTAGCTGTCTGCATTCAGCCATAGGAAGACACATAATTGTATTCCTTCCATGATGGAAGAACCCGCTGCGGCACTAATAAAAATGACTGCTTTTCAATTATTTCAACAGAGTAAATAAACCTCCCTTGTAGTTAACAGAAAATTGGTTTCCTGCAGAGCTGACAGATCGAAGGGACCTCAGAAGGGTGACAGAGACACATCGGAGTGAGAACTGAGCTGCTGTTCCTCCTCTGGCAGTATTCTCGCCCTGAGGATGTGGTCTGAAGGTGCTTTGGATATGAAAGATATTGATTCCTTTCAGGGTATTACCAAGTCTGCATCAGTCCTTCCCTTCTCCAGTATTCACCCTTCGGCTACGGTAAAGGAGGCCTCATTGATAGTCTTTAAAACTGTCAGAAGATCAGTGTTTCCCCATTCATCTAGTCATTTATGTCACAACTATTTTTAAAGACTTATAAGTGTTTTTTTTTCACAAAGTAAACATTTACTGTATGTCTACTGCACTCTAGACTCAAGGCTGAGCTTTAGGGATAAATTTTAAAGCAATAGTTCTTGCCTCAAGGTGTGAATAGTTTAATGGGGACATAGACACATATATCACTTTTGGTGGGTCTTCCAAAAAGATCCAAGTCCTAGTGGGAAAATTGTAGTAAGGGTTTTTCAAACTCTCAGTAAATAGGATAAAAATCTTTTGCCTCCAGCCTTTAGATAGAGTTACAATCCAAAGCCGGCAAAAGATCATTTAGAACTGAAGATGATGTAGCTTTCTAATGCTAACAGTGAGAAATGTGATTCTACTTACAGAATCTTAGTGGACATGAGCTGTAATAGGAAGCAGATGAGACACCTAAATTGAATAATTCAAAGACTGTTTCTTTACAAGAAGGGGGGTACTACAAGGATGTTGGTGAGAGGGACTCATCAGGAGTATGGGGTAACCCAGGGCTAACAGCGTTTAGGGCTGTTACCACTTGTAGGTTCAAAAGAATAAGGAGTGGCTTGGTTAAGAGAACTAGAGTGGGGAGGGGGGCAGTCGTGTGACAGAAGGTCACCCCAAAAGGAATAGTGGTAGGTCTGACCTATCAGCTTTCCCAGGGTGACCATACAAGGAAGATGTGAAGGAAGCAACTTTTCTTGGTCAATGTTTTATTTCTGGGAAGATACACCATGATCATGGCAACTCTTACAAAGGAAAGCATTTAATTAGGGTTTACTTACAATCCAGAGGTTTAGTCCATTGTCATCAGGAAGCATGGTGGCATGCAGGCAGACATGGTGCTGGAAGTAGCTGAGAATTCTACATCTTGATCCACAGGCAACAAGAGAAGAGAGTGACACTGGGTTTGGATTGAACATTTGAAACCTCAAAGCCCACCCCCAGTGACATACTTCCTCCAAAAAGGCCATGCCTCTTAATCCCTATCAAGCATCACTACTCCTTAATGACCATGCATTCAAATTTATGAGCCCATAGGGGCCATTCTTAGTCAAACCACTACACAACTACCTTCCCTCACTAGTCTACCAATGTTAGTCTTCCCTTCAGGTAGAAGGTGGCTTCTGCCCTGAATCTGACTATGAATAGTCTGTTAGATGATTAAAAGAATGAGAAATGACTCAAGAAGAAAAATAGAACAAACAAGAGGTAGAGTAAAAACAGACCCTAAGAGATTCATATGTCATAAATAAGTTTTAGTATTGTAACCAAGTCCTTGGGGGAGTCATTGAATGATTCTATAATTCATTTGTGTATATACACAGATGTACTGCAGTACATAAGTGTGCAGGTTCATGTGCATATGTGTGTATGTGTGTAGATGAATTTCTAAACAGTCTTATTAAATAAGAAACACAGAGCCAAATACAGGGGTAATAATAGCCAAAGAGATCAGAGAAATAGTGAATAGCCATGACTAGCCTTAGCTCACCACCACGCCGTAGCTTCCCCAGAGAGACCTTCTTCCTGTCTAACCTGTGCTTTTATTGCCTTCCTGTTCTGCCTTCTCATTGGCTCTAAGCCCAGCCACATCACTTCCTCATCACTGCCTGTCTATACAGACCTCTAGGTCTCTATGGCTGGTACTGGGATTAAAGGTGTGTGTCACCATGCTTGGCTGTGTCCTTGACCACACAGAGACTCTGCCTGCCATGTGATTGGCCTGACTTCTGTTTATGGCTTGCTATGTGACCTCTGATCTCCAGGCAAACTTTATTTATTTAATAAAATATCACATTTCAGCACAAATAAAAATATTACCACATATGTGTAGGCCAAAGATTGAAGTCAGGTATCTTCCTCTATAGCTACTACCGTATTTTTTTTATTTAAAATTGCATTTATGTATTCATTTATTCATTATGGGCATGTCTCTGAGTGCACTCACCTGTCTGCCACAGGGTGTATGGAAGCTAGAGAACAACTTTTCAGAGTCAGTTCTCTCCTTCCACCATGTGGGTTCCAGGTATTGAACTCAGATCATCAGCCGTGATGGCAAGTAACTTTACCCACTGAGCTAGCTCAGCAACCCTCCATCTTATTTTTTAAGACAGAATGTCTCTTTCACTGAACCTGGAGCTCACTGATTCACTGGTCTGGATGGCCTGAAAGTCCCAGGAATCCTTCTGCCTCCACATTTCCAGAATTAGAATTAGAGGTGTCAGTTTGGGTATTTTCTTAAATTTTATTTTATTTTATGGGTATTTTCCGTGTGTGTGTGTGTGTGTGTGTGTGTGTGTGTGTGTGTGTGCACCATATGTGTGTAACCTCAGAGGCCATAAGAGAGCATCCAGTTCCCTGGAACTGGAATTGCAGATGGTTGTGAACCACTACATGGGTGCTTGGAATTGAACCCTGGTCATCTGAAAGAGCAGCAAGTACTCTTAACTGCCGAACTTTCCCTAGTGCTCAGTTTTTAAGATGGGTGCTAGGGAATCAAACTCAGGTCTTCCTCATCCCCAGTGAATGGTTTTAAATCGAGTGAATAGTATAATTTAATTTATGGAAAACCCCTTCGGCATAAATAAGAGACAGATTAGAAACCAATGAATGTGGAAGAGAAAAGCCAAAGCAATAAAAGATGGGCAAAAGTGGGGACCTGGACACAGGCCACAGTCATGGAGGTGGGGACAAGGGGTGGCTTAGGATTAATTGGCTCATCAGATGGAAAAGTGTTGTGGAATATTCCTTTACACCATGTAAAGATGTGTCACTCTGATTGGTTTAATACAAAGCTGAATGACCAATAGCTAGGCAGAGAGGATGTTAGGAAGAAGAAGGCAGAGACACCAGGAAACACAGAGCAAGCAGGATGGGCACTATGGAGATGAGGTAATAAAGCCACGGGGTAGAAAGTAAATTAATAGAAATTTAAGTTATAAGATCTAGTTAGAAACAATTTTAAGTTATCAGCTGAGCTTTCATAGCCAATAATAAGTCTACACGTTATTATTAGGGTCCCAACAAAAAAGTCTGACTACAAATGGCATCCAACATGGGGGCATGTATTTCTGCATAAGACCCGAAAAAGCTTTTAAAAATGTTCCAAACACACAAAAATGGAGCCAAACGTGGCTTCCTAGTCCTAGAGTCTCTCATGGGGGCTATGGTACATAGATGCATCTCCTGGCCGCTGCCTGCTGGCTTGAGCCGCCAGTACGCCATGAGCTAAGCTGCGTGGCAGTTTAAGGTTTTGCTCATGTAGACAGAAAGGATTACAGATACACAGCAAAAGACGTTCAGATGGGGGGGGGGGGAAACTCTAAACGGGTTACAGTGTGTTTAGCAATTTGGGCATATTTAAGAAAAAAAAAAAAGAAAAAAGGTATAGACAGTAATAAAAAATAGTTTAAAAATAACAAAATAGAATCATTAAAAAGAGAAGTAAAGTGATAAAAAAAGAAGTTGGGTAAGGATGGGAAATATAACACAGAGAGTTTGGACCTCATATAATGCTTTGTTAATTTTGAATTTTTTTGAATGCTAATGAGCAGACAACAGCTACTGAGAGACACTGAATTGTGGAAGGGACTGCTGAACTAAACCAACCTAAATACTTTAGGAATGCCTTAACTTTAAAATGGAAGTCAAAAAAATGTATTACGTTGGGGAAGAGGTTGTTAGGCTTTTGTTTCCACAAAAAACAAAAGGCTGTGGATTCTTCCTAGGTTAATAGAAAACAGATTTGACCTGGGAAGACCTCCTGAGTATCTTGTCTACAAACATGAGGGAGGAAGTCAAGAAAGACTACAGGACAGATGACATGTAAGCTGATCCCTCTTCATGGGAACAGTTCAGAGACAAGATGAGACATGATAAATCTTGTTGGCTACAGAATCCTCATGACTTATTATTACATGCCATCCTTTCATATGACATGGATAGAGATTTATATTACAGTTTGGTTATGCAGTCCAATGGTCTTTAAAGTTGACAGATACTTTTTACCTACTTAAACATAGAACAAAAAAAAATCATCCTTAACTGACTTATGCACATCACATATCATACTTATGTAAATGCAGATATGTGTGCTACCTTTAAATGTTTTCAGAGCAAGAGGTTCAGACATCAATGAAAACGGGTGGCCCATACAATCCAGCCTCTTAGAGTGCCTCTGTTGCAGTTTTCTCAGAGTTCTGTATCTAGAACAGCTTCAAGGTTGCTTGATAAAATGGTCCAGCCAGGACTTCAGCTCAGCCTTGCATTATCCCACCACAATGAGACTGCACAACAACTAGATCCCCCAGGACTTGACCATTATCTTTTCTCAGGGTCCCCTAAATATGTCATTGCCCCCAGATGATAGGAAGCAGTCTAGAAAACATGATGCCCACATTCCCAAGAGGTGGGGTGGATTGTTTTGGTCATTCAGTGGATTATGGATGTCTATCATCGTTTAAGGGGGTTGGTTACAAGTTTTTATTGATCATGCTCAGGAAAAAAACTGAACAAAGGAGATTGGATTCAAGGATCTCTTTCTAAAGAGAAAAGGGGGGATATAATGTAGAAATGTTAAGATAAGAGGGTTGATTATTGAGTTTACTTTTGAACAACCACTAGTCTCAAGTATTTTACATTGGTATGGATTTTGGTATATTGATACAAATTTAAAGTAATTTTGGTATACTGAATGTATGTTTTTACTCATTTGGGGTATTGTGCTTGTGCAGCTCATTTAAAAATGTAATGTATAGTTAAGAAATGCAGGTTAATAGTCATCTATAATAATTAAACTTGTAATCATATGTTTTCAAAGTTAAACAGATATATTTTATATAGATAGATGGTTTTCAAACTCTTCAAAGACCTATAGAATATGGCATTTAAGTGTTTTAATGACATAAGGTTTTTCATGACAGTGAGACACATCTGCTCCTGGCAGCACCAATTTACTTCAGAGAAGATGATGGGCACTGAAAAAACTCCATATGGAGTTTGTGTTCTTTGTGGCAAAAGTTAGCCACTGGGCAAAGAAACTGCCCTTGCCTCAATTGCAGACAGCATACTGTTCAAACTGGACAATCGGGATACAAAGGAAAGTGTCTGCCAAATTTTGCCAAGACAAGGTAGGACAGTCCTTCAAAATTCCTTCTTCACAGAAAAGTCTGTCAGATATTTTATGTCCATAGGCTGAAGACTGATGCCCCAATGTTGCAGAGGAACCTTGAGGTGACTGTACAGGCAGCCAGATGTCTCTGCTATTAGTTTTGGAAGTTGCTTTGTCTGAACTTCCTGTTTACTCAAATACTATTTTATCCTTCTTGGGTCTCTAATGAAAATTGAAGAATAGATAGTTATAGTTTTACAGTTTTCTTTGTTACCAAATTCTGAAAAGAAATTTACATAAGAGATGTAAATTTATAAGGTTGAAAAACATAAAAGCTTAAGTTGTTTAACCCCCCCCAAAAATGTTTTAAGGTCTAAAAAGATAATCTTAGGATGATTATGTTGGTGGAGTTTTTCATCAGGACTGGGATCAGCTCTGTTCCACCAGTCACTTCCCAAATAATCATTCAGAGATTTATTATTAATTATAAATGCTCGGTTGATAGTTTAAGCTTATTACTACCTAGTTCTTATAAGTTAAATTAATCCATCTCTATTAATCTATGTGCTGCCCTGAGGTTCATGGCTTTTACCTCTCCTGCATGTCCTGCTTCCTTTCCATCTGGCTAGTGACTCCTCTGACTCCACCTTCCTTCTTCCTAGCATTCTCTCTGCCTCCACAAATCCTGCCTAGCCATCGGACAATCAGCTTTTTATTAAAAATGAGAGCAATACATATTTACAGTGTACAAAGATTGTTTCACAGCATTTCCTATTTTTCTAATTAAAAAAGGTTTTTAACTTTAACATAGTAAACTTATATACAACAAACACAGTTATCAAGTAAGAATTACTGTTACAATAGCCAGTCCATTTTTATTTGGTAAATTAGGGAAAATACTCTATTATTTATCTTATCTTTGTGAGTCTAAGGCTTTATACCTATTTTACCTTTTATCATAACTAAGGAAAATTTTAACTATGACAGATAATCTTCAACTCTATCAAAGACACCAGCAGAGTGAAATATTACCTAATGACAGAGACATCTGGATGCTGGACAGTCATCCAAAGTTCTTCTGTAACATTGGGACATCTATCTTTGGCCTACAGGCCTAGTATATCTGACAGACTTTTCTGAGAAGCAGGGAATTTTGAAGGACTGTCCTACTTTGTCTTGGTAAAGTTTGGTAGTCACTTTCTTTTGTGTCCTGCTGGTCCAGTTTAGGTAGTATACTGTCAGCAATTGAGGCAAGGGCAGTTTTTTCCCAAATGGTTAGCTTTTGCCATAAGGAAAGCAAACTTCATATGGAGTTTCTTGAATGCCCATCATCTTCTCTGAAGTAAATTGGTGCAGCCAGGAGCAGACCTGTCTCACTGTCAAGAAAAGTCTTTATGTATTAAAACATTTAAATGCCATATTCTATAGGTCTTTGAAGTGTTTGAAGACCATCTATCTGTCTCAATATATCTGTTTAACCTTAAAAATGTACCTAAATAACTACAAGTTTAATTATTATAGATGACTAACTACTAACCTGTATTTCTGAATTATACATTACATTTTTAAATGAGCTACATAAGCACAATATCCCAAACAAGAGTATAAACATTCATATAGTCTAGTACAAATAACATTAAATTTGTATTAATAAACCAAAATCTATACCAATGTAAAATATTTTGTAGTTAATAGTTATTTTGGGATTAAAGTTGATTCAATAATATATCATTTTGTCCTATTGTTTCTATATCAATATCCACTTTTTTCTTTTAGAAAGAGACATTTGATTTAACTGTTTCATTTGTTTTTTTTCTTTTTTACTAAGACCAATAACAATTTGTAACCAACCCCCTTGAATGATAATAAACATCCATAACCCATCTTTTGAAAATGTGGACATCATTCTCTGGAAGACTTCCTGTTGTCTGTGGGCATTGACATCTTTGGGGTAACCTTGAGAAAATCAGGATAATTGTTAAGTCTTGGCTTGAGTAGTTTATGAGGTTGGACCATCTCAGCCAGTGCCTTGAAACTGTTTTGAATGCAGAGTTCTAAGGACACAGTAACAGAGGCATTTTGAGATGCTGGATCAACTGGGTCATCCATTTTTATTGGTGTCTTGTCTCCTTGCTCTGAAATTACATAAACTTTTAAAGATAATATACATTATAAGTATGGAATATATTGTATGTACAATTCAGCTAAAGATTTTTTTGTTTTATTTTTGAGCTATGTGTTATGTGTTTTATTTTTTTTTTATTTCTTTATGTTCTTTATTTCAGGGGGTCTTCCCCAGTCAAATCTGATCCACATCAATCTGGAATGAATCCATAGCCTCTCATTTCCTGTAGAAATAAAAGCATTACCTCTCCCCCAAAGCAACACACCTTTTGACTTCCATTTTAAAGTCAAGATATTTTTAAAATATATAAATTGGTTTAATCTAGCAGCTTTCATAATCCAGTGTCTCTTAACAACCAAAAAAATTAAGCTGAGCAGCGGTGGCACACACCTTTAATCCCAGCACTTGGGAGGCAGAGCCAGGAGGATCTCTGTGAGTTTGAGGCCAGCCTGGTCTACAAGCAAGATCCAGGACAGGCACCAAAACTACACAGAGAAACTCTGTCTCAAAAAACAAAACAACAACAACAAAATTAAAGACAACACAATAACATACAGGATCCAGACTTTCTGTGTATTCTCCATCTTTATGTGGCTTTTTCTTTTGTATTACTTTATTCCCTTTTGAAAGACTTCACTTTATTATTTTAAAACTATACACACACACACACACACACACACACACACACACACACACACACACACACATTTTATGACTGTCTATACCCTCTTTTTCTCTCCCAAGCCTTTGTACATTTTAAACACACTGTAACCTATTTAGAGATTTTTTTTCCATCTGGATCTGTCTTTATTGAGCATCTGTAGCCTTTTCTGTCTGCATGAGCAAAACCCCAAACCTTCCATGCAGCACACTGGTGGAGCTTGCTTTGGCAGCTCAGGCTCACAGGCAGTGTCTGGAAAAGGCCTCTCTACTGTGGCCAGTGTGCAAGACTCTGGGAACCTGCTCTGCAGCTTAACTCATGGTGTGCTGGCATCTGCCAGGAGATGTATCTCTGTACTGCACCTGGCATGAGAGACACGAAACTAGGAAGCCTCATTTGGCTCTGTTTTTGTGTGTTTAGAACCTTTTTAAAGGTTTCTCAGGTTGTATGTGGATGTAGGTGCCAGATGTTTGGGCACCATTTGTAGGCAGAGTTTTTCTATGTCTCAGCAGCTGCTCCCAAATAACCATGAAGAGGCTTAATATTAATTATAAATGATCAGCTAATAGCTTAGACTTGTTACTAACTAACTCTTACAACTTAAATTAATATCTATTAATCCCATATCTATTAATCCACATATTGCCCCAAGGATCTATGCGTGTACTGCTCCCTTTCTGTCTGTCTGGCAATTCCTCTGACTCTACCCTTCTTCTTCCCAGCATTCTCTCTGCCAAGAAAATCCTGCCTAGTCATTGGACTATCAACTTATTATTAATAATTAGAACAATATGTATTTACAGTGTACAAAGATTGTTCCACAGCATGGTAATACAAGTTATGACAAAAAAATGGTTTAGCTATAAAACTTTGGACTAAGATAGGATAGATGATGGAGTATTTTCCCTATATTTGCCAAATGCAAATGGACTGGACATTGTAAATGTAATTCTTACATGGTAATTGTTCTTATTGTATAGTTTTACTATGTTAGAGTTAAAACCTTTCTTTTTTATTTAGACAAAAAGGGGGAAATTTTGTGGAATATTCCTTTACACTGTATAAAGATGTGCCAGTCTGATTGGTTTAGTAAAAAGCTGAATGGCCAATAGCTAGGCAGGATTTCCAGGCAGAGAGAACACTGGGAAGAAGAAGGCAGAGGCACAGAGCAAGCAGGATGGGTACTATGGAGTTGAGGTAATAAAGCCACAAGGTAGAAAGTAAATTAATAGGTATGGGTTAAGTTATAAGAGCAAGTTAGAAACAAGCCTAAGCTATCAACTGAGCTTTCATAATTAATAATAAGTCCCCATGTCATTATTGAGGAGCCAATAGTCCCAGTGAAAAAATCCAGCTATGGAAGAGATCTGAGAATTGGATAGTATTCAGGCTGGTTCTCAGGATTCTGACTAGGTAGGAATAGCACTGCATAGCCCTACTTGCCAGAGCTATAAGAGAAAGAATATGAATATGATTAGGGAGGAGACAAGATGGGGTGGCCTAAGGAATACTGAGTTCTTTTTGCCTGCAAAGAACCAAGTAGAATTATTTTGATTTGACTATCAAGTTCAGGAGTTGAAGGCAGAGCTGGGCTAAGGTAGAGTCTCAAGACATGGGAGAACAAGGCCAGGGTGGTTCACCAGAGGACAAATGAGGACTGTTAGGAGGTAGGAGAGAGGACTTAAGCTAGGTGTGACCCTCATGTCCTCTCCCATGAGGTGAAGAAATGAGTTCCTCCTCCATGGTGGTGTGAACCCTGGGAGAAGAAAAGTGTGTCAAAATGCTTTGCAAACAAGTCCCAACAAATGTTTTCAGATATAGAGAAAAGGTATAAACACCAAGAAAATAGATTTTCTACTGTGTTCAGAATGAGCGGCAGCTACTTTGTGACTAATGAGCACTACAATATTGTCTCTGCATTTCATTTCCTTACAGATTTGTCTCTCCTTGAGCTACAGACTGTCAGGGGACAGGAGCAGATCCCACAGAACAATGTAGCTTACACTCCCCCAAGTCCTCAGCATGTAACAGATATCCACTAAATGTAATAATATGGCTCCAAAGTGGGTATACAGTCCAGTGCCTCTCTGTAACTGACAAACACTCTGTGTCCTGTCCATTCTCACTGGAGAAAGGTAACTAATGTCCCTTCCCTGTTTGACCAGTGGTTGAAGGATTGATGAAGTCAAATTCCTTGGAGACACTTGAGTAAGAACTGGCCTGTATTGTTGCTCTGTTTTAATTAATTTGAAAATCATCAGATACTGTTCAAATGACAACTGACTCATCAAAAGTGGGTGTTTGAGAAGTCTGAGGATTTTCTCATTAATTAATTTGGTTATTAAAATAAGCACTGGCCCACATTCCCAGTGAAAAATAAAAACAGATCAAAAAGTAGCCAAGTGGTTGGGCCTGAGGTGGAATGGCTGAAATCCTCCTCTGGACATAGAATCTCACTTTTGGCAACCATGTAACTGTGTGTGTGTGTGTGTGTGTGTGTGTGTGTGTGTATGTGTGTGTGTGTGTGTATGTATGTGTGTGTCATACATGCATGCATGTATGTGTGTGTCTTTATGAATATAGATATATATGTATGTGTATACATATACATGTATATATATATGATTTCCCCTAAGATTTCTATGAGTCCATGCTCTTTTATTATAAAAAGTTAATATAAAAACATTAAATACATGTGTATCATATAAAATAAGCATATCATTTGTGATAATTATTATAATAATAGATATTAAAGTAGACTATGTTTTTAACTATCTGGAGACTATTTTATTATTATTTCATAATATTATTTTTTCCTTTATCTTATACCTAATAAATCAGGAGTCTTTAGCTGTAAGCAACAGAAATTCCATCTGCTAGTATAGAACAAAATTTGCTGGGAAAACATGGGGGGTTCACAAATTTCAAAGAAAAGCAGGAAACAAAACTTGGCAAAGTAAGAAGTAGCAGTCAAGGACTAGAGAGATGGCTCAGTGGATAAAAGCATTCTCTTGCATAGGACCTGTCTTCTGTACCAGCATCCACATGGTGGTTCACAATTATTTGTAAATCCAGTTCTAAGGGATTCAGTGCCTATGATCTGTAGGTGGACTTTTCTGTCCTGCTAGTCACTCCCCAAATAACCACACAGAGACTTAATATTAATTATAAATGCTCAGCCAATAGCATAAGCTTGTATTTAGCTAGGTCTTGTAACTTAAATTAGCCCATTTGTATTAATCTATGTGCTACCCCAAGGCTCGTTTACCTCATGTACTTACTTCCCATCTTGCTCACTCTACATCTCATGGAGTCTTTTCTGACTTTGCCCTTCTTCTTCCCAGCATTCTCTCTGCCCCGAAAATCTTGCCTAGCCATCAGCCAATCAGCTTTTTATTAGCAATGAGAGCAACACCTATTCACAGTACATCTGTACAGAAGGATTATTCCACAGCAATGATCAGGCACCAGGCACACTCATGGTGCACAAACATATACATAAGCAAAATACTCATACACATAAAATAAAATATAAATGAATCTAAAAAATAAGCACTACAGGATGCCACAGGTACTGTGGGTGCATGCACTTCCTCAGGTACCCAGTGAGTACCACCTGCCCTTCACAGAAAAATCTGACCAGCCAGTAAAGGTCAAGTTTCTGGCCAGGGCACCTTGCTGACTATCTGGCCAGGATGTATTTAAAGGATCTTAGTTATTCACCAAAGCAGATGCTAACCTTAGTCCCAAAGGAAATGTAACCTAATCCTTCCCAAGCAGTTCCACCAAATGGAGATCAAGCATTCAAACATATCAACCTATGGAATCATTCTCATCCAAACCACCACATTCTACTCCATACTCCCTATTGGTTCATGGCCAAAACACAATGAAAAATGCATATAGTTCAACTTCAAAAGTCTCTGTAGTCTCCTAATGTCTCAACATGACTTTAAAGTCCAAAGTCAAAGTCTCTCCTGAGATTCAAGGCAATCTCTTAATTGTAACCCTCTGTAAAATCATAAAGCAAATTAACACTCCCAACACGCACTGGCACAGAATGGACATTGCCATTCCCAAAATGGAGGAATAGGGCGTAGTGGGGACCAAGGCAAAATCAAAATCCACCGGGCCAACTCTGTAGCTTCATGTCTGGTGTCAAAGGGCTTAACGGCTCTTCCATTTCAGTTTTGCTCACTGAAGCACACTTCTCTTTATTGGGCCGGTTCCCCTCCCTTTGTGTAGCTCTCCTTGGCAGGTGTCTCATGGCTCTGGCCTGCGCAACATGGTAAGGTCTCCAACACAATCCAGGCTTCACTTTCACAGTTTTACAAAATGGCTTCTTAGGGCCTCCCTTCGGGGACTTCCCTACCCCATGCCCAGACTCAGGAGCTCTCCTTAACTGTGGAGGAAGGTTCCATAACCCCTTTACCCATGTAAATCTTTGTGATTCTAAAGCTAGAACGACATGGATGACACTGCCAAATTTGACTACCAATTGAGGTGAACCCTGGTGCTGTAGAGTCATGTCTACAGCCCCCTGGATTTGTTGCAGCTTTTTAGGAGCAGAAAAAAAAATTGCTTAGGCCTTTTGCTTTCACAAGTTGGACACTTAGTTGGGTGGGGTCTTGCCTTGAATGCACCTCTCCTCTGTTCCATTTTAGAGCAGGCTTCTGCTTAATTTCCTAATCTTTTTCAGCATAAACCCTGGCTCCAGTATTACATTTTTTTTTTTTTTGGTTTTTCGAGACAGGGTTTCTCTGTGTAACTTTGCACCTCTCCTGGAACTCACTTGGTAGCCCAGGCTGGCCTCGAACTCACAGAGATCCGCCTGGCTCTGCCTCCCGAGTGCTGGGATTAAAGGCATGCACCACCACCGCTCAGCCTCCAGTATTACATTTCTTGATGCTATTTTTTGCTTTGAACTGCTCATTTTGTATTTCTTTCCATCCCACTTCTTCATTTTGACTGTAGACCTATGTAAGAGAGATTACAACTGACCACATGACAGAATCAACATGAAGATTCTCCAACAAGCTCTTTCTTTCCATTCCCACAAGGTGTGCACCCTCGCCCCGCCTCTCTTTCTCTCTCTCTCTCTTTCCTCCTTTTCCCTCACTTCCCCCCACTAAATAAAACTATTCACTGAGAAAAAAATAAAAAAGAACCTCCAACAAAGAAATTGGTTTTTTACTTTTCAATTTAGCCTCAGGCAAATTCTTTTTTTTTTCAATAATTTATTTTATTTTATGTGCATTGGTGTTTTGCACCTTTATTGAGGACAGGCATGTTCCTCATCATGTGACCCAGCACTTGACATCTGGTCAGGTGGTTAATGATGGAATGAATCACAGATGATATACTCACAGAACATCATTTTCATACCACCCCTACAAAATGCTCTCATTTTACAGGTGAGCAAATTGAGACCCTGACTCCGTATCTTGATGACCTATCAGCCAAAGAAAATAGGAGGCCGAGAAGTCAAACTAGAATTTAGAGAACAGCAGCAGCCTGAAGTAGGGCCCTGTGGTAGGTGGCTTCTCCCCTCTTTCTCCATTTCCCCTCCTTCTCCTCTCTCTTTCTGATCCCCAAAGTCTCACGTTGCATCTTACTCACTCTATTTAGGAGTTCTCCTGACCTCTCTCACACTCCTTGGAACCCCAGCCTGCTGGGAAAGAAGAAGAAAGGATTGGAGATACTGACTGAGGCACGGCCGAGAGTCAGGACCAGTCTCTGTGTCTGAGAAATCACAGCCATGGGAAATGACCACAGCCCTACATACTGGGAGGCCTAGGAGCTAGCCTGAGCTCAGAGCCTCATCTGTGGTATGACCTTGAGTAAATTCTTATTTCTCAATGCCAGTGTCATCATGAAGGGTTTGCAACAGAACATTTGCATCACAAACTCTAGTTCTAAGGTCTAGGTAGATACAGGGGTTCAAATGGGGACTGGTGAGCAGGCCCACATGTACCCTGTCAAAGAATGGTGTGAATTAACTGAATTCCAGAAGCTGTTGCTATGGGAGCTGGAGGACTTGGCATTGTGAGGACTTTTGGGTTGTTTTGAAAGGATTGCTATGAAATCTGTTTTTATCTGTTATCTTGTGGTTAATATATTGGCCCAGTGATAATAACAGTAATAAATGTGTGTTACAGAACAACAACAAAAGAACATGAAACTGGACTGAACTTGGCCTCTTCTTTGAGACCTCTGGGCTGAACTCTCTAAAAGGCCCTTACTCTAACTCGAGGGATAAATACGCATTGCAGGACACAGACGCTGGCATTTCTGCATTAACTAGAACTTCTCTTCAGAAAGTGAAATTGAAATGGCATCATCCTTATCACTAACTCCTAGTACTTTGGCATGCATCTATTTTCAGGATCCCTGGAGAAACAACCCCCTTTCCAAAAACCTGTCTGGTTTCAGAAGCGAGGGTAATCACTTTATAGAGAAACAGTGCCCTCTGCTGGAAGAGTGCAGCAGGGCAATGCCAGGGTGCTGAGATAATTTAATACTTCAAAAAAGTGACTGTTTTCACTTGAAATAGATTTAATGAAGAATAATAAATAAAATATAGATGCATATGCACGCATGGTTTGATGTATGTTAGGTAAAAATTAGGCTTTGGTGTATCCATTTGGGAGTAATTACTCTTAATCTATAAAAAGAAGTTGAGGATTAGAAACAGGATGAAAACATTTGTTAGATTGATGGACAGCAATCTGGAATGGGCCGGCATGGAGAGAAAGTGGGTCTCCAGGCAGTGTTCTGAAAATCAGAGAATTATAGCAATTTACTGAAGGCCTCCGTGATTGTTTCCATTGCATTCTTTTGATAAGTCCCCATAATAATTCTACAAAGCAAGGACAATTAATTATCTCCATTTGACAAATAAGGAAAGCGAAGGCCAGAGACTCTAAGTGACAAACAGCGTCTGTGACCATTAAATAATAAAAACAGATATTAATCCCTTTCTGAGCTTCTCTAAGCTTTGCTTTTCCTATTCATGAAGCACCGGTAAAGGCAACATCTGCCTATGCACAGAGGTTAGTTGAGAATACCCATATGGGGCTCTTGGCACAATGCTTGGCCCAGAGTGAGCCTCGAAGCTATTACAGTCACAACAAGCAGAGACCCAGGCTTCTGGTTCCCTGTGCTGTCCCTCTTTCACGATGCTGCGTAAGGTCCAGTGGTCTCAAGAGAAATAGTGATGCGGGGATTGTTCACATGTACCCCAAGCCCTAACTTTCTGAACACCAGGGACTTTGACAATGACCATTAAGACCTGGAGTTATATCACAGAAATGGGCCATTCTTTCTTTTTATTTTTGAGATCATAACATAATTACAACATTTCTCCTGTCCCTTTCTTCCCTTCAAACCTTGCTGTATACTCTTCTCTACTCTCCTTAAAATCCATGGAATCTTTTTCTCACTAATTGCTATTGTGTGCACATATGTATACACACATATATTTCTAAAGATAACCTGCTCAGTTCATATACTGTTACTTGCATGTATGTTTTCATGGATGACAGTCTGACATAGACCAACCAATTGGTGTGCTATTCACGGGGAAAAACCATCTTTCCCTCTGAAATGGGTCAGTCTAAGGAAGCTGTGGCTCCTGTACATTGGGTAAGGATTATTGTGCAGATTCCTAGGCTCAGAATTTTAATATGAGGTGTGAATATCTGAAAGTTCAGAAACCACATCAGAAAGAAATTGCTACTACAGAACTGAGGACCTGCTGTGGGATGGTCTGTATGTCAAATTGCTCTGATTGGTCAATAAATAAAACACTGATTGGCCAGTGGCTAGGCAGGAAGTATAGGCGGGACTAACAGAGAGGAGAAAAGAGCAGGAAGGTGGAAGGAGACACTGCCAGCCGCCGCCAGGAAAAGCAGCATGTAAAGATGCCGGTAAGCCACGAGCCACGTGGCAAGGTATAGATTTATGGAAATGGATTAATTTAAGATATAAGGACAGTTAGTAAGAAGCCTGCCACAGTCATACAGTTTGTAAGCAATTTAAGTCTCTGTGTTTACTTGGTTGGGTCTGAGCGGCTGTGGGACTGGCAGGTGAGAGAGATTTGTCCTGACTGTGGGCCAGGCAGGAAAACTCTAGCAACAAGGACCCATGACCAGGATGGGAGAAAACTCAAGAAGCATGCATTCACTCAGTCCTTCCCTTGTCTGTTCATTGTGTTTACTGTATTTACTTGTGTGTGGCCTTATGTAAGGTGTGGAGGAGACCGTGAAGCAGACATGACATCCATCTCATTTAACCTTCTGTAGAGAGGGTCGTAGAATAGCAGAAGTGTCTCATAGAGAAGTAACCTTCATCTGAGCAGATTCATACAACAGGACAAAACTCCAAGTTGCTGGAAGAGGTGGCTGACTTGTGGCTGACATTTATAGCTAGGACTATCCACTTTGAGACTAAAAGGTCACTGGGAAGCTTTCAAGGAGAATGAAGATGATGTTGGGTTGTGGTGGGATTTGACCCTCTTTTCTACCCTTTGGGCCTAGACATAGTGGATATATCAGCCTTCCCAGAGTTCACTGGGAAGGCTAACAACTAATGCCACTTGTCATTCTCAGATGAGGAAGAACAAAGTTACAGCCACTGGTCTTTGGTTTCCTTTCTTGATCCTTTCTTTGTGTCTCAGTGGTACTGTGACCTTCTCTTTTCTGGTCACACAAAGTTCCTATAAACATTGTCCTTTAACCATAGAGTGTAAAGGACTAACATAAAAACAATCTTTGGCATAGGACATGGACATTTTCTTTTCTTATCATTTGTGGTGCTAGGGATTGAACCAGGGGTCTCATACATGGTGGACAAGTGTTCTACCACTGAACTACATCCCCACCAGTATTTTTGTGCTTTACTTTAAAGAAAAATTTGAGATAGAGTCATGCCAAGTTGTCCAGACTGACCTTAAACTCACTCTGCAAACCAGACAGCTTGAACTCACATGAAGCCCAGGTAGATCTTAAATTTCTGATCCTCCTGCCTCAGATCACTCAGTAGCTGAAACTACAGTCCTGCACTACCAGGCCCTGCTGAACTTTTTTAAAGTCCATTATGAAAGACTTTCATCTTCATTGTGATAACTGACAATGTTATCTACACAAACATTGTCTAAACAAAGCACAAAATAAGCAATAAGAGTGAAGAAGAGCATCACCCAAAGATAACCATTACTAACATTACTTCCGTTTGTTTCCTCCAATTAGAATTTTACTTTGTTTTTAAACACATATGATCATATCAAACCTTGCCATTTTATTTACGATTATTCAAAAGAAATAGTTAAGTTATGGCGATATCTTTATTACAATCATGTTGAATCATATGCTTAGTATTATTTTTATCACATAATGTTGAGCCTAGTAAAGTCATCATACTTTGTTCTCATATCTTGACTATTTCCAGTTTCTTGGTATTACAAACAATGCTCAAACCTAAAATATTCTATGGCTATTTAAAATGTAAATGAATGTGATACATAAAAGATGTTGGTTGATTGTGGCTTTTAATTCTCTATTTAACCTCTATCCCCAATGCATACAACATGCTTACTTGATCTTTACTGCACAATCCCAAGTCTCCAGATGTGGCCTATGCCTTCCTTCTCTGGAATACTCATGGCCTCCACTTATAGTGAGGTACTGGCTCATCTTTCTTAAAAGAGGAGCTCAAAACTAGAAGCAAGAGCAAACGTCCTTTGCTTAGTGAGGCCTCCTTCTCAGCTCTCAAGACTTCTTGTCCCTGTGTTGCCACCATTTTCCCTTATTGTACTGTTTGACTGAGCAATATAGACATTTGGTTAATTAGTTTGAAAGTTGGTCATCATACTGCTGGCTGCATTGAATAATGGAAGTAGTCTAGTGTCAGAGCTAGAAATTGTTATTGAAAATTACATGGTTACTCACGCGTGTGTGTGCATGCACATACAACCTGTGTATACACCAGCCTGCAAAGGTATTCCTTTTCCCGTTTCTTCTGGGTGAATGCACTTTGGTCTTGTAGGATATAGCGCTGTAGCAAAGAAAGAAGTTAGGGTTTGGGGTCCACTTATAAATCCCACACTTCTAATAGAACTGTAGCAAAAACTGTGTTGGGCGCAAAGTTGAGTTCTGGAAGTATAAAACCAGAGAGTGAGAGGAGATACTTGTGTGCAGAAGGCAAGCACACTAATAGAAGAGTGAAGACAACCTGCACACATATAGGTCTATATGGCTATATAGGGCATTGGTTTGGGGGACTAAGGAGAGAAACAGAACAAATAGTGCACATTGTAGAGACAGAAGAGACTGGGTGGAAGGGAAGTGCAAGTTAAAAATATGGAGGAAGATTTGAAGGTCAAAAAGTTGTCCCTGGATGGACCAGAGAGGAAAGTATCAACCAGATGGCATACTAAGAGACTTCTCTCAGGTGTCAGAGCCAGGTTCCTGATGCCAGTGGGTGACATGAAGGTAAAGTAAATTGTTCGGAGGCCTTGATGGTCAGAGGGTGCAGTCTATCGTAGCCTGGCAGCTCTTTCCAAAGCTCAGCAACATGAGGGACTCTCTCCCCATCAAGACTTCCTGCTCTCCACCTGGCCTTATCTGGAGAATGTCTCTAGGCCTGGAGGAATGACTTTATCTGAAAGCTGTCTTGCAGCCTGGATGCCTGATTTCTCTCTAGTGTGACCCTTGGCATAGTTTCCTGCTAGACACTTTCCCCCTGCTACACAGATGGTAACTAAGACTTGTATTAGGAGCTTTGCTGTAGGACCCTCCTGCCACATATGAAACCTTAGGATAAGAGTGTACCACTTAATGCAAATTAGGGTTTGTCCCCAGGCTCCCCTATCCTATATATTTCCTATACTCTGGAATAAAGTTGAGCTGATTCAGTGAAGTCATCTCCCAGAGGGCTATCTCCATCGTATCCACAGTCATCTGAACCTTGTTCCCACTTCTGCTCCCTCCCCCTCACAGATCAGCAGCTGAAGATCCTGAGGAAGAAGGAGAACCACAAGTAAATGAGTCAATATGTAAAAAAGAGTTTAGGGTCGTGCCCAGACTCACTCCAGCTAAAGGCCAACATGCTAGATCAGTAACCCAGAAACATTTGGGCTAAGACCTTGTCTAAGGTCTCCCTGTGGTATGGTGGTTTGAAGCCTGGAAAACTACGTCTTGCGCAATGCATATTCCCAGCATGCATTTGTTTCCTAGAACTGCCATGACAAAACACCACGAGATTGGTGGCTTAAACAGCAAAAATTGTTTTTTCTACTGTCATGGAGGCTAGATTTAGACCAAGGGGTTAGCAGGGTAGCTTCTTCTGAAGCCTCTCTCCTCTCATGTAAGACCACCTGCTTCTGGGCCCTATCTCTGCCTATAATGACACCATTTGGGGGGCTAAGACCTACCCAACTTATTGCGTACTACCTGTATGACGTCTTGAAAAGCCATATTCCAAAATCCAGTCACATTATGAGGCACTAGGGATCAAGACTTCCACACAGGGATTTCAGATACCTTTCAACCTCTAGCAATGAGTTTCTGGATGACAGCCACACATTAATTTGATAATGTGTCACCTGACATTGAGGAGCGACTCAATAACTAATGGTTGAATCAGCCAGTGAGTGTCCAAACACTAAGTTATGTGTTCCAGTGCCTCCAAACACTCCCATCATCTGTGCGGCCTTCCCTCCCTCAGTACTTTAGCTCACAGTTCAGGCCTCATGTGTACATGGGCTGTTCCCTGAGCTTACAAGTCCTTCGCTTCTTAACTCATATGGAAAATGTCTACTCACCCATCACAACATGACTTAACTACAACATTGTCAGAGAAGAGTGTGGCTATGTAACATGAACATAGGCATTTAAAGTTACCTCCTCCTCATTTTAAACACAGACTTTCACATGTTCAGTGGGAAGTTGCTCCAAAAGTTTATTAGATAATAAGTAAAGCAAAAAAAGAAAATAAATTTCACTAAACTGAGACATCATTTTCTACAGCTATGAACTGTATTTCCACAGGCAGACCAATCTGGTACCACCACCAAGTCTCTTACTTCGGACTTTTCTGAAAGTCCCAAAGTTCTACTTAGGTAGAAACACGGCCATAACCAGGTACCAGATGTATGTGATGGTACAGGCATTCAGCCACACACTAGATACGCTAGAACTTGCCCATCATCAATTTCTGCCTGTTGACTGGGTCCAATTTGCACTGCTGTGCTAGAGGAGAACATTCTTTGGCTTAAGACTGGATAGGAAGATTTGAACATTCCCATTTATAATATTCTTATAATTGTTCTATTTTATTAGTGGTATCACTAATCTCACTCTGTGCCTAATTTATAAAGTAAACTTCCAGAGGAACATATGTATAGGAAGAAACTTAGCATACACAGGGTTCAGTTTGCCTGTGGTAACCAGCATACAGAAGGGTTCTGGGAACATGTATCATGCTTCTTTTGAGAAATAGCATTTGTGTGTTATTTTGTATATAACAAATGATTAAAAGATGTCATTCCTGAATAAGTAGTTCTCAGAGCTCCTAGGTACCACTGCTGAGGAAACCCAGGATGCCAGGATGCTGCCCTTCCAGCAGACACCGACCTGAACCTCGAATCCCCTAGAACCTGGAATCTGTTGCTGGTGAGCAACGAGGCCCTCTTCCAGCTTTAACAGCCTCACAGCTGATGAAGGGATGGTGATCATTTCCTTCCAAAGTTGTTTTGTTCTCTTTCCAAGACTTCAGAACAACTGCTGGCTCAATAGGAAGCTCTCTGGAGCTGAGTCAACCATCACTCATCCTAGGAGGTGACTCACACACCAGTGTGTGGTCCCCAAATGTTATGGGGGTGGTACCTCTCCAGGGACGACTGATGGCCCTGAGTGAGTTGTTTGTGATCACAAGCTCCTCACCAGCAGACAGAAGAACAGATGCACTGATCAAGTTCTCATATCATCATGTCCCATCTGGACTCCTACAGAAGCAGGGAACCATCCACAGGCTTTTTGGAAAGATCAGCTTGGGAGCGAGGGGTGTCATTTCCCCCGTTCTCTGAGCCTCTTTTACAGTCTAGTTAAGAGTCAGAATGAGATGTGGAAGGCTTGAAAACTTGTGTTATTCGTGTTGTGGTAAAGTGAGAGAATTTATGATCAGATGACAGGGAATATGGGAAGCTGAGGGCAATTTCAGTGAGATGATCTCATTTCTCCTAAAGTTTTACTTCACGATAACATTTTATGAAGGTTTTAAAAATGATTAACCTATTATTCTTCTGTTTCTTCCAACACATCGAATGCTTTATGGGTACTAGACCTTAGTCTGCACCTTTCCTGGGTTTCCCTGTGAAGCCTGGCACAGGCCCCGTGCTAAAATACTTGAGTCTGAATCTGAGCCTTGATTTTCTTTCAGAAAACCTTAGGGATGCTCTAACATTGGATAATGCAATGGTGCTACTCAAATCTGGGTCTGAGGCCAGAGCTGGTCCACAGTTGTCTGAACCACTTAATAAAGTTATCTGCGGGAGGAGACAGCGACCTTTTTAGAATATTTATAATAGCTGCCCTCTGCTGGATAATTTTATTGTATTCTTATGAAAGTATTAATCAGTAGTAGAATGTTTAAGACTTAATTGAAGTGCCATCACAGTTCGAGAACTGTTAATACTGTCATCCCATATAGATGCATTCCAGCATATACTTATTAAAGCACATGTTTTATTTTAAATACCTTCCTCTTGTTTCTCGTTTATGATCATATTTCAGCCTCATATGGTCACATGATTTCCAGTTAGGGTTCTTAAAGGAGGTATAAAATGTTTGTGATAAAAAAAAAATGCTTGTTTTTTAGAAAGTGGATGCTGTAGAGTTGAGACACGAAATAGACAGTGTTTTGCTAAGTTACATATTTTATTTGTTCTTCTTATTTATTTTTCAGTGCTCAGGACAGGACCCTACGGCCTTGTGCATGCTAGGCAAAATGCTGTGAACAGAAAGACTGAGTTTGGTCCTAGGATTTAGTGAGTATGCCATGAGGTTCAAGTGAGAACATTGTAGCATCATAGTCCTATGAAATCCCATCCGCTGGCTGTGTGGCAGCTACCTGGCTCTGCTCTGGTTCTGCAGTAGTGAAAGCTCTGCTGATGAGCCTTTGGTTGAAAGCAACGTCTCTCATCCAGTGGGGTGTTGTGGTTTGAATGTGAAGTGGTCCCCATAGTCCTGAGCTGGAAGATCACAGGACCTTTGAGAGGTAAAGGCTCTCTGGGGGAAGTGAGTCAGTGGGGACAGGCCTTGAGGCTTTGTAGTGTGACTCTTCTGTTCACTCTTTGCTTCTTGAGTATGTATGCTGTATGATCACCAGCCTCCTATTCCTGCTGTCATGTTTTTCTTGCCTCCTTCTATGTCCTCTCCACCATTGTGGACAGTATTCCTATAGAACTGGAGGCCAAAATAAGCTTTTGTCCTAAGTTGTTTTATTTAAGGCATTCCATTAAATCAACAAGGCAAAGACCAGGACACAGGACATTCCAGGCAGAGTGTGTGTTTCTCTTGAGACCAGCTTGCTAAATATCAGTTCAGAACATACCTTGGACCAGTGAAGCTGTTGTAAAAAACTATTTTCAAAGTTTACTAGTTCATAGACATTTAAAGATGCTAATTTTATATTCTGAGAGTGAAATTTTTATAATAGTAAGTAATCATGTAGTTTCCAGAAAGAGCACAAGACTTTAGAATCAGACTATTTTTTGAATCTATTGACTAGCCAGTCAAGATCTTTGGGGCTTTAATTCTTTACCTAAAGTGGGGATAATAACAGCTCTTTTGAGTCATTTTGTGAACCATATGATATTCAAAATGTGCATGTGATGTAATACTTCAAAAGACTACTAATTGCTCTTCTCTGTTCTCATGTTTCCATGATGAAACTTCTATAAAGGAAATTAAAAATAACTTACTTTTTTTTTCCACTTCCTCTAATGGAGAGATGGAGTATAGTTCTCCTCCTTGATTCTGAACTAGTTAGTGACTTTCTTGACCAACCAAATGGAACAGAAGTCATGTTTTGGAAATGGCAGAGCTAAGTCATAATAAACACTGTAGTCTGGGTCTCTAGGAAAATCAGTTATAGGGAAAGCCAGCTGCTATGTAAAAGACTGATTACTCTTAGTACTTCATGTGGTATGGGAGTCCAGCTCCCACTTTTTGAGGGCTCTTAGGTGGAGGAGAGAGGAATGAGGAAATATCAGAAAGATAGACTTGGACGATGTCAAGGAGAAAGACAGAGATACAGGATAGCTTTGGGAGGGCCTGGGTCAATATCCATCAGCCCAGAGCTTTATTCAAAAGGGCTTTTTATAATATGTCAAGGGGAGAGGCAAAAGACCTACCCCTTGCAAGATCAAAGCACATAGTACAGCCAAGTGTAGACCCTTCCAAACACTTGGTAAACTTGCCTGTGGCCAAATCATCTCTTTATGCAGCCCTGCTGGGTAAAGCAAGCTCAGATTCTCTGACCTTGAGTAATTTCTCACTAGGAAGCCTCTGTGGGCTCCCACAATGTGTGAAAGTAGAGAAATCAGTGGGGGAGGGGTGCCATCAGTGCAGAGCAGTCATCCCAAACTCCACCATTGGGTACTAACACTTAGTGAGACATCTTTGGAAGATGTCAGAGTCATCTTCACAACTACCATCTGAAGGCTCTAAGAGCCACCCAGCTAAACAGCATCATGAGGGGAAAGGCATATATTTAAACTAAATATTTTATATTTAGCTGAGCCAAAATTTTTAGTCTAATTGATTGAATTTTGTTTATTTATTTTTTTAGTATTTTCTAAATTAAAAATATCTGATTTGTTTTATTTTAGTTATTGTACTGCTTCTAATAATTTTTTTGCTGCTTAGGCCACAGAGGGATAATAGAAAGCCTATTAGGTAAAAAGTATGGCATATTTCTTCCCATTATCATGGTTTTAATTAATTCAAATTTCTTAAAACATAGTGACTAAAAATACAACATGCCAAAATATACATATATATATACGTATATAATACATATTTAATGCACATACAATGTATACAAATTAATATAATCCCTTATGTATTTTATATGTACATATGTGTTTGGTTTGTTAAACAGTAGTATGTAACCAGAACACTCTACTATAGCAAAAATTTTGGCATTTTAGCACTATTTTTCCCTAGAGGCAAGTGTTGCAGTGGTACCTCCAGCAATGCTGAAGTGGCCAGGGCAAGGACCTCTTTTCCACACAGATATCCTCCTTTCCCATTGTGCTTTCTGAGAATATTTGCCTCCTCCTCCTTTGGGAGGCAAATGGCTGTTCTCAGCAGGGGCAGCTTGCCTCAGTGATCTCACCTGTAACTGAATATCTATGCCTAGGGAAGCCAATTTTGCCAAAGGTCAGGGTACATTCTCAATTCAGATCTGATATTTCCATCTCTTTCTCTTTGGTTCAGTTGGTTCAGAACTAACCATTGAGCACAGCAGCACAAGCATCACAGGGAGCCCCTGGGCACCCTGAGAACTCTTACATACAGCAGCAGAGTGAATTACAGGCTCCAACTCTGATGATGTTCTTACTCATATGCAGTTCCTGCCTATATTGACAATAGTGCATTTAAACTCACACACAAGTCATTCATTCAACGAATCTTCGTTGGAAGCCCTTTGTTGAACCATGGCCTGTGATAGGCTCCTGGCCTATGGCTTATAAATAAAATACTTTTAGGCAGAATGGGAGCAGATAATGAGCAGGCAATATCAGGAATGTTGGTGGTTTAAAAGACCATGCCAGGACCCAGGAGTTCAGTTGTCCTCACAGCAGTCTTGTGAGTTTGCAGCTCTAAAGTCCTGCATTTTCTATTTTGGCAAAGTGAAAAGACAGCTAGAACAAGGCAGAGCCAACATTGAAACTTTACCAGTCTAACTCTACAGCCCACAGTTTTCAAGAGTCCAAAGTGATAACACACACACACGTTATATGTAATATATACATGTATTATTTTTTTCCCAAACTTACACTCTCAAAATATTATGCCACTACAAACTCTTAGCCTCCATTTGGGTATTCATATTTTTGAGATTAGTGGGGTGAGAATAAGCTTATTGAGGGAGTTCCGAAGTCCAGACTGCCCTGAGAAAGGGGATTATCACTTTAAAGACAGGAATGAAGTCACAGAGGCCACTTCAGAACTTGTTTCATTCAAGGGCCCTCCTCTATCTGTTCCAGCTTCTGAACTCTTTCTATAGCACCTCCCTACCGACTGAACTACTAAATCATAGAGGTCCAAGCTTGAAAGGACTTCCAAGACTACATAATCTGTGCTAGCTGGTTTTGTTTTGTTTTGTTTTATTTTGTTTTTTAAATCAACTTGATACAAACCAGGGTCATTTGGGAAGAATGAACTTCAATTGAGAAAATTCCATCATCAGCTTGGCCGATAGGCAGATCTGTGGGGTCATTTTCTTGATTAATGGTTGATGTGGGAGGGTGAAATCCACTGACAGTGGGACCTCCTCTGGAAACATGTCCCTGGGTGGTATAAGAAAGCAGGCTGAGCAGGCCAGGAAGCAGTGTTCCTCTGGGGCCTCAGCTTCAGTTCCTGCCCGCAGGTTCTGGCCTTGAGCTCCTGTCTTGACTTCCCTCAGTGGACTGTGACCCGGAACATGTAAGCCAAATAAACACTTTCCTCCCTATGATGCTTTTGGCCATGTTCTTTGTTACAGCAATAAAAACAAAACTACAATGTAGTCCAAGCTTTCTTGTGATAGTACCTTCTGGAAGCTCTCTTCCTATTCCTTGAATGCTCCTTTAAGATTAAACACGCTCTCTACACCAAGCTCCCAGTAAGGCCCAGCTCTTAAGTGGACTGTGAATTTACTACAACCAAAGTGTCTGCAGAGAAAAATAGACTAAACAAGGCAGTACTGTCCTTGCTGTTCCCTCATGGAAAAGAGATTTCAACACACTGCAACAATCTGCCTTCTGACATAGGATACATCAGTGTCTGACTGTGGTGGGAAGTGTCTCCAATGCTCAGCCAAAATCGCATTGCTCCAGGCCAGGCTACTCTGACGATGGGCTTCTTCAGTCTATTCTTGCTCTACTCTCCCATAACCTGGCAAACAGTGCCAGCATCCCTCACATTACTTGGACCAAAATCTATGAGTTATTCTTGGTGCCTCCCTCTTCCTCACCCCCACAGCCAATCAGTCACCAAACCTTGTTGATTATACCTCTAAAATGCATCTCTATTTCATGTGTTTCTCTCCATTATAGCTACCCATATCTGAACACTGTAACTTCCTATCTGGAACCTGCCTTCTTTCACAAAAATTACAGGCACACACACCGACACACAGACATACCACACATATACATAGACACACACACCACACACCACACACACACACACATGCACACACACACTCTGACAGACACACCATACATACACATAGACACACACACAATACACATACCACACACATACACACACACATACTCCACCACACAGACACACACATATACATAGACACACACATATACATAGACACACCACACACACACACACACACACACACACACACACACACACACATACACACCACTCCACTAACCAGGCAATAACCACAGTGATCTTCTAGAAAAAGTCATGCCACTTTCTAGCTTACTCTTATGATTTCCCACGGCTGGAAGAATCCCATTAGAAATTCCACCTGCCACTGTAACTGGGTCTTGACCTACTTCCTGGTTTGCTATCACACCCATCTTCCATTTCACTTCTGCCTCAGCAGCCACCTTTCAATTCCTGCCCGTCCTAGGGCTCCCAGCTTTCATCCTGGAGTGGCCCCTGCACTGCCTCTCCTCACCACCTTCCTTTGTCCAACTTAAATTCTTCCTGAAAGGGTCAGCTTTAGTGTCACTTGCCAGAGAGATCCTTCGTATCTTCCCTTATAGATATTAGTTCCCCATGGAAGCTACGACTTCTTTGCTTCAGACATCAGAAACTCATGGAGCCTGAAAGGCTAAAATTAATCTTGCCTCAAGCACAATGGGTCAATACTCAGATGTCATCAGAGATGGGTTTAGCTTCATCTCTTCATCTAGCTTTTTTCTATTTTGTTTAGTTTGTTTACTTATTTTGTTGTTGATGATGCTGTTTTCTGAGACAGAATTCTGCTATGTAGGTAAGACTGACCTCAAACTTTCAATTATCTTGCCTCTGCCTCCCAAGTGATAGGATTATATAACACATGAGACCACACCTAGCTCAGTATCTTACAGTCAACAAATATTTGGTACCTGCTATAAACCAAACGCTATCCTAGCTGCTGGGCAATGTATCAGTGAAGAAAAAGATAAACTTCTTGCCTTTGGGGACTGTCATTCTACCAAGAGAAAAATATATGCATTCACAGACACACAAGCAAATAATAAATATAGTAAATAATTGTACCACCCATACCTGTGGGTTCTGCAGCCAAAGGTCAATCAACCACAAATTGATTTTTAGAAAAAAGTTGCATCTATACTGAGTACAGAATTTTTTCCTGGTCATTGTTCCCTAAATAATTCTGTATAACAATTATTTACATAGTACTTATATTAAGTATATGAGTGATCTAGTTATGATTTAATGTGCACAGGAAGGTATATGTAGGTTATTTGTAAATACTGTGCTATTTTGCATAAAGCATGTTAGTAGCCATTGGTATCCGAATGGGGTCCTGGAACCAGTCTCCTCTTGGAAACTGAGGGCTAGCTCTCTTAGAAAATATACCTGATAGGAATGAGAAGTAAAAAATAAATAAATAAGGCAGATTAGGAACGGAGGTTGCAATTTTAAATAAAGTAGTCATTGAAGGCATCTATAAGAAGGTGACATTTGAACCAAGCTTTGATGTGGGAGTTAGCCTAGTAATTATATGAAACAGAATCTTCCGGCATGAGAAATGGACAGAAGAAGGCTTCCACATGAGTGTCTGGCATCCTGAGTAAGAGAGAAGGAAGGGAGGAACCATGAGGAGCACAAGACCCATGCTGTACTGAAGGTTTGAGCAGAGGAGTTAAAGCCTGTTATAGTCTTATAACTTATTGTCTTAGGGAGCTGTCCCTGCCCCTCTCCAGCTGCAGCACTCGGGGGAGTGGCCCCTCCACCTCACCAGGACAACACAGTAGAGCTGGCCCTGAGGTGTAGGTGTGGGAGATTCAACCCTGAGGGCAGGAAAGCAGGAGAACAGGCCCATCCCTTGCTCATTGCCACAAGGGGTAAGCTAGCCAGGGCAATGCTGGAGAACTCAGCCTGGTGCTGAGGACAGGGGAGAACTGGCAGGCTAACCAACCCTGCAACTACCCAGGCCCAGAACCAGGGTTATGAGTTAGCCCACCTCAACATCCACCCCATCTATGATCTGCTGGAGCACATGAAGGGACAGATCTTTCAGACCCAAAGCTGCAGGATCTCCATGACACAGGACAACAACAGGATATCCAAGAGGAGTTCCATTGAGGGCCCAGCATTGAGAGTGTAGCAGAAACCAGAGTCCTCAAACCATACCAATGACTCTTTGCAATGAACACTTGCAAGTAAAGATATATGGACAAAAGGGTATACTGTGTGACTCACTGTGTCAACTACAGCTTCCATAACAAAACTGATTTTTCCTTTTTTTTTCTTCTCTTCCCTTAAATTTTATTTTATTTTATGGGGGGGGGTGTTACAAGGGCAGAGGGAGGATAAGAAGGGACAGGGAAATGGATGGGATCAAGATGCATGATGTGAAAGACACACAGAACAAATAAAAGGAAAGTTAAAAAACAAATATTTAAGTAATAAATGTTTAAATCCAACTTTATTGTATATTTTCTCATGTTTGTGTGATATTAACATGCATAGTTAACATGAAGATACAAGTGAAACCAGCTTTCTAGGAGACAAAGAGAAGAGGATGCTGGGGCATGGAGGAGAAATGTGTTCAACATACAATATACACTTGTACAAAAACTTTAAAAAAACATGTTGTTAAAAACTGTCATAAACTCTAAGAGTCACTGTACATACTATATTGAGCAAGAGATTCCAAAGAGGTCAGGAATAAAAAGAGGAATCTGATAAAATTGCTGGACCAGCCACACATGAGGTTCACTGCCACACATGGGAACAAACCACCTACATTAGTTTATACGTGTAAGGTATATGTATAAAATAACATTTTTGCCTCTGATCTCCAAATGTGCACTCTGGCTCTCTCTTTCTCTCTCTCTTTCTGTCTCTCCCTCTTTTTCTCTCTCTCTCATGAGCATATGTGGGACACACATGTATCTCTCTCCTCTCTCTCATAGGTATATATGTGGGGCACACACACAATTAATTAACAATTCAAAGATTTTAAAGGTTCAAAAGAGTTAAGTGACTTGATCCAGTGATGCATAGTCCATAGGTGATGGAGGGAGGAGGGGAGGCAGCAATAAGGAGAGAGTGTTAAGGGAAAAGAGAGAGGATAAAAACAGTAGTAAGCAGTGGTCCTGCTCTTCTTCCAGGATTTTCTTTGTCACTCCTTCCTTCCTGGGTAGGAGCACACAGATGGGGCACAGAAAACACCATGCAGGTCTCAGATGCTTGAGAGGCCAGAGGACACCAGAGCAGGACTCTGAGCCTCTGGCCACTTGATCTCCAGAGTTGATGCAAGTCCTGGTCCAACTGCCAGGCTCCTGGCATCAGTCCTTTCTCTGGCTGGCACTTCCCTGTATGTGTAAATTGTTCCAGAGAAGCAGGTCAGCAAAGCATCACCTGCTGTTTGTCTCGGGCAGTGACAGTGTGTGTTTTCTCAAATAGTCCCAGTGAGGTACTAATCCTCCCTGCTTGCATACCCAAAGGGGGTTAGACTCCCTTTGGGCTTTGTTTTGGTTAATTTCCCAGTTTTAGAGCCTTTCTGTTCAACTCACTTTGCAGGGAGGATGTGGGCAAAGGCAGGTGAGCTCAGATATGAAGGGTACCAGTTTGGGTGAGCTCTTTCCATTTGTACCTCCTTCATTCTCTTCCATAGAGTCTCATCCTTCCAACAGCCCCCCAAAATTATGGGTAGTGAAACTGAGGCCCGAAAAGCACAAAACCACTAGTCCCCTTATTTGTGGTTTCAGCTGCCAGCAGTCAACTGAGTTTCTGATATATGAAATTCAAGACTAGACAATTCCTAAATTTTAAGTTGCATGTAGCTGAGGATAGCAAAATCCCATACCATCCTATTCCATTCTGCCCCAAACATGAATCACCTCTTCATCTAGCATTTGCAAGTTGTGTATACTACCTGCCCATGGGCCACTCAGTAGTCCAGCATTTCTACACTGTGTATATATACTATCTGCCAGGGATCATCACACATCAACTGTG
>CABHPP010146407.1:12857-25167 GCA_902168425.1 Peromyscus attwateri | reverse complement strand
CGAGTGCTGGGATTAAAGGCGTGCGCCACCAACGCCCGGCTTCAGAGACTTTTAACCTGCAAGAATTCTCTAGGCATGGTTTTGTTCTGTGGGTTGTTGTTCCTGCTGTAGCTTAGGTTTAGGTTGGGTTGGGGTTGTTGTTGTTGTTGTTGTTGTTTGGTTGGTTGATTTGGCTTGAGATGTTCTGTTTGTTTGATTGGTTTGGTTTTGGTTTGGTTTAGTTTGGCTTTTCGAGACAGGGTTTCTCTGTGTAGCCCTGCCTGTCTTGGAACCAGCTCTATAGACTAGGATGTCCTCAGACTCAGAGATCTGCCTGCCTCTGCCTCTCAAGTGCTGGGATTAAAGATGTGCACCACTACCTCCCAGCTTGGTTTGGTTTTTTGAGATGGACTCTCACATAAAAATATAGCCCAAGCCGACTCCAAAATCATTGTGTATCTGAGGATGCCTTGAACTCCTGATACTTCCGTTTCTGTCTCCCAGGTGCTAGAATAACAGTTGCTCATGGGTACATCTTACATTTTTTTGTAATAAATAAACACCCTGTGAAATTTTGAGATTTCACATGAAGCAGCTTTTACACCTAAAAGCAACAGTTGTGTCAAGTGTGAAATAAAGACCATTATCTCTAAAAGACAAGCCAGGCTTTTGTAGGTGAGGTCCCAGATTCTGTCTTCCTAGAACAGTCCCTGCTGCTTTTGAGAAGAGAGAATGGAGATGAAGGGTTAAGAGGTGCTTTCTGGAGTCTTTTTTAATCTGTCCTGTGGCCCTCTGTATAGGGGGTCCTCCGAATCAGTGCGCTCACTCCACGGGTTCAACCACCTACAAATCAAAAGTGTTTGGGGGAAACTGAGGGGTGGTGACACATGCCTTGAATCCCAGCACTCAGGAGGCAGAGCCAGGCAGAGCCATGTGAATCTCTGTGAGTTCAAGGTCAGCCTGGTCTACAGAGCAAGGACAGGCACCAAAACTACACAGAGAAACCTTGTGTTTTGAAAAAAACAAAAAGTATTTGGGGGGAAAAAATCAACTGTATTAAACATCCCCTCTTTTTTAAAAATGTTTGCTCTTCTCCCCTAAACAATACAATGTAACTATTTGCATAGCATTTACATTGTATCAGCTGTTATAAAGAACCTAGAGACAAGTTATAAGGGATGCATGTAGGAAGTAAATGCTTCGCCATTTTACAGAAGGAACTTTAGCATCTGAGAATGTAGGCATCCAGTCTACCCTGAACCAATAGGAAGCTGTGCTTTGTACCCTACATACCTTGAGAAGGGAATGTGATCATTGGCTTTGTCATCAGAAATCTGTAGCCAGCTGGGTATGGTAGCATAGGCCTGTGATCCTAGCATTTGGGAAACTGAGGCAGAGAAAGCACACTTTAAGGCCAGACTGGGCTGCACAATGAGATATTATTGTCTCAAAAGGAAAGAAAATGGTATGTTATAATCAAAATCTCCTGAGCCCTCATACTCGGCCTTCAGACTGGGGAGCCTGCAACTTCTCAGGCTTGTCTCCATCTCTGGATCCCTTCTATGAGATGACAGTCACAGCTACCACTTCTCCATGCCTCCCCACTCTGGGCAATTCCTCAAAGGAAGGGCTCCTATTCTAGTCAAGAGCACTTTCACTGTTCGGCTCCCTACTCCTTAGCAGGTCTGGAAAGGAGGAACAAATCCAAAAACAAATAGAGCCATTTATCTCGAACACCAGCAGCTGTCAGCCAAGCCAGAAAAGACACAATTGACCTTCCTGATCCCAGAGTTTTTCCCATTTTGCTTTAGGAGATGGTGATAGCCTGGCCAAGGGCGAGGACCAACCACTGCACCTCCCGCCCCCAAATAAAGGGAAAAAAAGTCCAGAGATCCGGAAGGACATGGACAGCTGCAGGACATCAGCCTGCAACAGTCCCACAGGTCACTCAAATGAGGGGGCACTGCCAGCAAGAGCAGGTAATCATTCTGGGGTGCATGCAAACCCTACCCCATTGTCTTCCCTTGGCTCCTGTCCAGGTGCCCCACCAAAAAGGGGGAAATGGTGGTATTCCCAACTGTATTAGAAATTAATGTTCAGCCATCCCTAAAGAGTCTGACTTATTTAGAGAGTTTACTGCACCAATACACACCAAGCTATTTCCTCCTCCCAGCAGCCACACGTGATGACGTGGCTCCCTGAACTCCTGGCTTGCACACCACCGAGTTCAGTAGACCATACTTAACACTACTCCAAGACAGAAACCTCCCTGGGCACAGGAACCTGCGGAGCTTGCAGTAGATAAAAAAAAAAACTTCCAGAGGGAAATCATCCTCCAGCCCAGGGTAGATCTGAGGCCTGTTCACAGGAGGAAAAAGATGCTGCATTCCTATCCTAGGATGAGACAGGGCAAGCCACGCCCTGTGTGGCTGAGCCCCACGTAGACGCTGGCAGTCAAGGAGTGACCAAGATCACAAGACAGTGTGGTAGCGGCTGACTCGGGGCTTTGAACCATAGGCAGTTCAGAAAGCCAAAGTTGCTGAGAGTCTGAACTACCCCTAAAAATCTCAAGAGAAGTGCCGTGCTGGGAACTGACAGGCACCTATCAAAGCAACGCAGGGGAGGGACTGAAGAGCCTGCTCCGCAGTCAAGAGCATTTGCTCTTTCAGAGGGCTCCTGGCCTGTTCCCAGCACCCAAGTATCGGAACTGCAGTTCCAGGGGATCTGAAGCCCTCTCCTGGCCTCCTCAGGCACCAGGCATGCACATAGCATATATGCATACACGTAGGCAAAACACTCACACACATAAAATAAAACCAATAAATAATAAATCTTAATATATTTTTTAAATGCAGTCTGTGCACTGTTCCTCCTCCCTCAGAGCTTTGGGCCACGTCCTCCTCTGGGGAGCACCAGATGAAGGGGCTGGCAAGTGTGGAAGAGGCTTCTCTGTTCACAGCCCAGCTCCCGCTGAGAGCACAGGAGAGCTGAGAGCCGCAGGGAGACAACAGACTCCTACCCTTTCATGCTGCTCAGAAACAGGGAGGGCTCCATTTTAAATCAACCACTCTCTCCCTGCCCCGTCTGTCTCCCCTTCCATCTCTCATTCTGTCTCCCGAAGCGTGTGGGGTTGAATTCTTGTAAGCATAAATTAAATATGTAAGTCAATAACTCCGTTCTGTGTTTGCAGTTTCTCTGTTTAGGGCTGAGGGAGTCACAATCAAACCCCTTCCTGCCCTCCCCTCTTTCTACACAAATGCCTTCGAGACTTTTTTTCTCAGCTTCGTCCCCTTATCCATGGTACAAACGGCCCAAGCTTGACGAGGGCCCCTTCTTCACCAGGGGCCATCCTGGAGGTCAATAGCCCTAGATAAATCACAACACACACACACACACACACACACGCACACGCACACGCACACGCACACGCACACATGCACACACGCCTAGTCTTGGGAAAATATGATTAGACTAGAATGGTACAGTCATGACTAAGACAAGAAAGCCGAAGTGTATATGCCGGATGTGTGTGCATGTGATTGTAAGTGTGTGTATACTCATGGGTCTCAGAGTGTTTGGTGGTATATGTATGCTTATCTGTCCATGTGAGTACATGTGTGTGCTGTGTGCATGATGCACACTTGTATGTGTCTGAGCATGTGATAGCACACGTCTAAGGTACATTCAAGCCCGTGACAGAGTGCATGTTTCAGTGCATTGTACCACTGTTTGTATGTGGCATGTGTATAAGCTTGCATGCCTGCATGTATGTGGCTGTGTATTATGTACATTTGTCTTTTGAGAATATGTACATGTATGCACATTTATATGTTTGTAAGTGAATTATGTAATGCCCCTCAGCATCCACTCCAGCTGGAGGCCTGCCTTGGAAACAGGAAAAGGAAGAGTATTATGATGTGAACTATATTTAGCTTTTGTTCCTGGTTTCTGTCACAAACATAAAAACCCACGGAATTTCCAGATAGAAGTGTCTCTTCTTGCTCATGGGGAGCCTCTTGGATAATGCTGGAGCGTATGCTAATGGGGTCACGAATGCTCAGATAGGGTGCGGAAGCTCCATCCCCACCCTGTGTATCTCATTGGCTGTGGGCTACATTCCTGAGGACACATTAGTAGCCCTGAGTGTCTTCTGTGAGTGTCCTAAGAAAGTATCAGATCCAAGGAGGGAGTCATGGAAGCCCGGTTTATAGCTGGTGGGTTAGAAGCACAGGTCACAAATGGGGGTGGAGTTGGTTGCTTTTGCTCTTTTGGGGGCCACCACCCAGCTCCCAAATAAATCACATGTGGAGTCTTATTCTTAATTATAAATGCCCAGCCTTAGCTTGGCTTGTTGCTAGCCAGCTTTTCTTAAATTATCTCGTCTACCTTTTGCCTCTGGACTTTTTCCTTTTCTACTTCTGTATATCTTACTTTCACTCTTACTTCGTGTCTGGCTGTGTCACTGGGTGGTTGGCCCCTGGAGTCCTCTTCCTTCTCTGGCTTCTAGGTCTCCTTGCTCTTTTTCTCTTTCTATTTATTTTTTCTGCCCACCAGCCCGGCCTATCCTTTCTCCTGCCTTACTATTGGCCGTTCAGCTCTTTATTAGACCATCAGGTGTTTTAGACAGGCACAGAGACACAGCTTCACAGAGTTAAACAAATGCAACATAAAAGACTGCAACACATCTTTGCATCATTAAGCAAATGTTCCACAGCATAAAGAAATGTAACTTAAAATAATACTCTACAACATGGGGCTTTCAGGCAACAGTTAAAATGGGGACAGCCTTGTAGATCTGAGCCTTTAACCTGAGGTATCTGGCGTTACTCCAGGTAGAGGTGCCAGCATTGAGCAGAACTATAGGAACCCCCCCCCCCCCCCCGTTGTCTCTAGAGGATGGTTTGGTGAGGGAAACTGCCACAAACCTGGTCACAGGTGTTTTCTATGTCAGGACTGGGAGCAGAGGAGGAACATACGTTTTTTCTTTCATAGTCAGTTTACAAACACACCTTGAGTCTTCGCAAGTAACCAAGAGACAGACAACTTCTTTGTGCAGCCTGGGCTGGACTTCCTGTATAGTCCCAGCACTTGGTCCCAGTCTGTGATCACACATGTGGAATACCACACAAAGGCATCGACTGGGAGGAAAAGCAAAAGCAGGAATCACCAAACTGTGGCCCCGGGGACTAGACCACACTCAACTGGAGGAGACCACACTGGCCTAGCACTGCCCTCAAAATGCCCAGAGCTGCTACCTTCTCCAGACTCTGCACGGGTGTGGTGTGGCTCGTGGAAGCCCCTCTATCCCATCCTGACCCCCAGAAGAAAGGGTCTAGGCAATAAGCCAACTCTGCCAAGTGCCTCAGTGAACGCTGGCGAGTGGAGGACACACCAGCCTCTCCATTCACACCCCACCTGGGCTTAGAAAGTACAGCCAGGCTCGGCCTCCCTCACCTGCACTGAGGCTAACGCTGCCCATGCATATTCTTACTTTCAAGAAAATTCCAGAGACCCCACCCTGGGACACTTCGTGCGGAGTCCAGATGGTGAAAACGTCTGCCTGTCGCTCGAGGGGCTCCCGGGAACAGAGGCGCCTCCACCAGGACAAGGTAAGAAAGCACACTCCGGGGCAGCCTTGTTTTCGGTTCCCAAAGGTTCCCAGCGGCAGCAGAGACATCGTTAAAAGCAGCAGAAGCGAAGCAGCCAGCTTCCCCCGCTCCCTGACACAGAGGTTCCTCTGTGGTCCAGACACAATAACCCTATGTTCGAGGAACAAGTTCCCTCTTGCCGGAACATCTGGAGACAGGAGGTGCAGGGGAATGGCTTGGAAGAGCTCTAGTGTGCCATGCTGATGCCCTGATCAGGATGATAAAGCCCTTTTGGTATTTGCCCAAACTAAACAGGGCCTTCCTTCTTCTCTTCTTTCCAACCACGCTCCTGAGGTGGAGGTGGCTAATTGGTAATCCAATCAGGCATCCTTGTTATGTGCGTTGGTTCACTGCTGTGAGTCACCTGGCTCCTGACAGACAGCGAGGCGGTTTCCAAAACCCCTTTTGGCACGGCAGCTTTCTGGAAGGGAGACGCTGGCTCTGGGCATTAGCCATCTTGCAAAGGAAAAAAAGAAATGAAGTCAGAGGGTGATGAGTGTCAACCACCCAGAAACCATCGGGCTGGGCCTGCATGAGCTGTGCAGCCAGCAGGCCCCTTGATGAGGAAGATTAAAAGCTGCACGCATTGGTGGGTTATGTCACAACTGGCTTAATGAGAAGGGCCTGGATTCGGGGCCAGATTTCCATAGCCCTGGCTTGTCCTCTACGTAGCCTGATGATGTTTTCTGTGTCCATGGTTGCTCACCCACAATGACAAGATGCACAGAGAGAGAGAGAGAGAGAGAGAGAGAGAGAGAGAGAGAGAGAGAGAGAGAGACGCTATTCCTTGACTGCATTTTATAGTCTATGACTATTGCTGTAAGGTCCACCCATTACAGGGATTTCTGGGAAGTACGATGCATTTGCTTCTGAATTCCCCATCCAAGAACTCCCATCCCCATTTGGTTATACCAGAAGATGACTTTTTCAATCTCTTGGGTCTGAATCTGTTGGAGCAGGAGCAAGACAGTTGGAAGGACTCTCCGTGGTACAGCTGGTAGGACAGCCGGGGAAACAAATGGGCCAGTCACCTGCCGCAGCACATTTGTCCACGCTGTTCCAGGAGAAACAGCTTCTCTTTGGACAACGCAAAGGCAACTAGCAGAAACAGAAACATTTAAGTACTGTGTTTGTCGCTGCTGTGTAGATAGGATGCTTTAGGCACGTCAGTACCTCCAGCCCCCGTCCCAGTTCCTAACGCATGAAGCGGGATCGTAGCCAGTGTTCACTGAAAAGGAGTTCAGGGACTGGAACAGACTTGGGGGAGAGTGCTTGCCTGGCATGCACAGGGTCCTGAGTTGGAGTCCCAGCAAACACCTCCCCCCTCAATTTTAGAGAGAGAAAGAGAAATACAACTTAGGCTAAATAAATGGAGACTTGTCTGCATCTTCTCCCCATCCGAAGGACTCTCACACACTCAGTCCCACTTGCTTCTGAAATTCAGAAGCATCCATTGTGCTCTTGCTGAATGAGTCAGCTAGGCAGTCTCCCTCCAGCTTTTCCTCAGTGTGGTTGGCCGTCTTGATGGTGATTAGATGGTGCTTCAAGAAGTGAGGAAATATCTTAAATTCACATCTTCCTATAATGATCCAAAGAATAGGTCAACCTTTCTTTTTGGTTTGTTTGGTTTGTTTGTTTTGTTTTGTTTTAGTTTTTAGTTTTTCAAGACAGGGTTTCTCTGTGTAGTTTCGATGTCTGTCCTGGATCTCACTCTGTAGACCAGGCTGGCCTCGAACTCACAGAGATACGCCTGCCTCTGCCTCCAGATTGCTGGGATTAAAGGCGTGAGCTACTACCACCCGGCCAGGTTGACCTTTCCTAGAGACTCCATTCATTGAAGCACACTTTTGGAGACTGTGCTTATGTGTATCTGTGTTTTGCCTGCACATGTCTGTGCACCATGTGCTTGCAGTGCCCTCAGAGGCCAAAAGAGGGCGTCCTATCCTCTGGAACTGGAGTTTCAGATGGTTGTGAGCAACCTGTGTGTGCTGAGAGTTGAACCCTGGTCCTCTGGAAGAGCAGCCAGTGCTCTTAGCTGCTGAGCCATCTCTCCAGCCCCTGAAGGAGTATTTCTGTTGTTCTGTCTTGAGAATTGTTTGTGGATTTGGGGGTTCTGATCGTTTGAACTTTGGTTTGATCCGACAGAGTGTTATATTGAAAGTTCTTTCCCCTGTGCGGAAGACTTTCTCTACCACCAGAGACTCTGAAAGTTCAATTTTACTCAGATCCATCTTTTACATTTGATTTTACTTACTTATATTAATTTTGGTGCTAGGAGTGGAACCCAGTGCCTCCCACATACCAGGCAGGAGGTCCTCGGCTGAGCTCCATCCTGAGTCTCATTGTACCTCGGCCGCCATTTCCACACCCCTCCCAGCATCATCTCCCACACATTCCAGCCTGCCCTCCAGTGATCCCTCCATCATCCCTTGATGGCCCAAATGTTCAGTTTCCAGTCTTTTCTCTCCAGGCCTATTCCTGAGTCATCCCCTCCCCCTTAGAGTATTTAGACAAGCTCTAAGTTCATCTTTTCCAGGACATTTTCCTGAATAATTTTACCTCCCTCCATACAATTACCTAGATGTAATCTCACCCTTTTCCTCTCTCTCAGTCCCACCTTTGTGATTTTGGATTTATCTGCATCTGTTTTCAGTTTGGCTCTCTAATATATGAGTCCTAGGGAACTTCCTCTCTTTATCCTATGTCCAAGAAATGCGTGTTGACTGACTGAATACCCCAGGTGCCACACAGAAAAGTTCTTGGGAGAGCATAGTTAGGTTTTTTTTAATACTGAAAAAAATTCTTAAGTCAAAGAGGGAATATGATCTGTCTGATCTTCCTGAAACTGTAAGGCTCTGTCAACAACTATTTGGAGATAAATTCTTAGGCAATTAGATCATGATAGTTCGCTTTCAAACAGCAGAGAGAGATGAATATAACCTTTAGAAGAAGGAGAGGGGAGAAAAGATGTGAAGTACTGAAATTTGGCTCTCCCACTCATGTTGGGCTATTGCAACACTCCCAGAATTCAAAGGCTTACAAAAGGAAAAGTTGGCTTGGAAGGGTCTAAGTCAAGCATTAGACACGCTCTCTGAATTGCTTATCCCTGATACAAATCCTCAAATATTCTTCTTATCACAGTGCCAGCCGCACACATTTCCTCTCAAGAGTTCTTCTATTCACTAGTTTCATACTGAGAGATATTCAAAGATGTCGGAGCCAAGAATTCAAGTTGGGACCTCAGGTTCCATGTAGACTTCAATTCCCAACCTCTTTCAGAGTTCTTAATCAACCTTCAGCCTTGTCCTAAATGGATGTTTAACCCAAAGTGTATTTCCCATTTGCTTATTTGTTTGTTTTACCCTTGCTGCTCTGTTTTGTCGTATAATTAGCATCCTGACCCATGCAGCTTTCCTGGTCTGGTGGTTTAATACATGTCCAGTTCACATATCTCCCTTCAAAAGGTTACAGTGGCTGGCTCATGTCTAATACTGATGTGGACAGAAGTGAAGTATATGGCTTTGGAAACAGAGTCTGTCTTAGCCCACTCTCTGTTGCTGTCTTTTTTGGTTTGTTTTGCTTTGTTTTTGTTTTTTGTTCGACCTGCCTCCGCCTCCAGAGTGCTGGGATTAAAGGTGTGTGCCACTACCACCTGGCTCTGTTGTTGTCTCAGGGTTTGTTTGTTTGTTTGTTTGTTTGTTTGTTTGTTTGTTTATTGCTGTGAAGAGACACCATGACCACAGCAACTCTTATCAAGAAAATATTTAATTAAGGTGGCTCACTTACAGTTTCAGGGGTTCAGTCCGTTATCATCATGACCGGAAGTATGGTGGCAGCAGGCAGACATGGTGCTGGAGTAGTAGCTGAGAGTCCTACATCTTGCAGGCAACAGGAAATCAACTGAGACACTGGGCAGTATCCTGAGCATAGGAAACCTCAAAGCCCACCCCCACAGTGGCACACTCCTCCAACAAGGCCAGACCCATTCCAACAAAGCCACACCTCCTAATTGTACCATGCCCTGTGAGATTATATGGGTCAGGTTTTTTTTGTTTGTTTTTTTGTGGGTTTTTTTTTGGGGGGAGGGGGTGTTTCAAGACAGGGTTTCTCCGTGTAGTTTTGGTACCTGTCCTGGATTTTGCTCTGTAGACTAGGCTGGCCTCGAACTCACAGAGATCCTCCTAGCTCTGCCTCCTGAGTGCTGGGACTAAAGGCATGCGTCACCACCGCCCAGCTTATGTGGGTCAATTATATTCAAACTACCACATTCTACTCCTTGGCCCCATAAGCTTGTAATAATATCAAAATGCAAAATGCATACTTCCAACATATAATGCCACAGGATATCCATTACCATTTCAAAACACAGGGGAGGAAGAATAGCGAGGAAATACTGAACCAAAGCAACACAGAAAACCAGGCCAATTACCTTCAGTCCACCACAGTTGCCATAACAGAATATGTGAGCCTGGGTGATCTGTAAAGAACAGAGACCTCTTCTGGCTCACTGTTCTGGAGACTGAGGAATCCCAGAGCACAGCATTCATTACATCAGCACCTGCTTGAGGGGGGCTGATAAAATAAAAGTACAAAGGGTCGCAAGTTAGTACACTCGAGTTCTAAGGACTCACTCCTACAATAACTGACGTAGACTCAGGAGCATGACAACACCCTCATTGCCTCAAAAATGAGCCCACCCCGCAGGGAGGAGCATCACACCCTGTCACTCCTGAGGGCAAAGCCCAAACACGTACTGAAGGTCTCACCACCTCTCAGCTCTCTGGCACAGGGCGGGGATCCGGTTGCAACATGAGCAGGAAGACATTTTGTAGGAGGAGTGTTTTGTGGTTATTTTGGTTTGGTCTCACTGTTACCCTGGCTGGTCTGGAACGCAAAGGTCTTTCTGCCTCAGCCTCCCAGAGGCTAGCTCCCGGCTAGGCCTTTAGATTACCAAACTCCTCCCGGATGGTGTGGCTGTGACCTTATGATAACCGTACCAGAATCTCACATTTATGTCACTCCCAGACTCCCACCCCAAATTTGTGAGAGATGAGTTGCTTCAGCTCATCATCTCTTCATCAAATTTCATTGCTTCAGCTCACTAGGTTGAGGATAATTCATGTTGCAATAACGAAAAACCCATTTTCTCTGTTGAGCCCTGGGTCAGGGAGAGTCTTTCCATGTTGGTGGATATGGGACAGTGTGGTTTCCCTTCAGGAGTTTATCTCTTCCCACCTGTTGTCGTAAAGATGATGCCTAGCAATTTAAGGAATGCCTTCCAGTGAGTCTGTGTGAGGAAAACGAAGGGGCCCTGAACTAAATGCCCACAGTCTTGGGTCCCATGACCCAATCTACTGCCTGTGGCTTTGGTGATCATGGATAAATAACTTCACTCCTTTGGACCTCAGCTTCTTCATATGGAAAAAAGAATGTTGGTTTGACATCCGGTCCTCCTAGCGCAAATCCCATGGTGCACCAGTCCTGGAGGAGTTATGGACAGTATGCAAAAAGGCAAGGGCTTTGAGGTCGAATGCATTTGCTAGGCTTAAGCAGATTCCTGATGTAGAAGCATGCCTCCGAGGGATTCAGAGCCACACTGCTTCTCAAACATGCTTGATCACTGAATGCTTTTTGTTTTTCAGCAAAGTGTCACATAGTTCTAAATCTTTTTGGGGAGCATACTTTAGAAAATGCTAAACTGATGGTTTCTAGGGTACCTCTCAGCTCTAACAGCGTATGTTTCTACATAAGCCCCTCACTTAGGAGGCTCCCTCAGTGGGGCAATTCTGTTCTCTCAGCTTGAAACAGGATCTCAGCATTCACTAGGTTCTGACTGTTCCTGCTTTCCTCCTCCAAACCTCAGTTCTGAATCATACAGTCCACAATACATCCACCTCTGGGTGGGAAGAAGGAGAGGAAGGCAAAAGAAAGAGACCCATGTGGTAACAATTCATATTGTTCCTCCTGCCCAATCAGTGTTGGCTAATAACCCACAAGAAATAATGTTGGCAGATGTTATCAGTTCTATTGACCTCAGATCAAAAGTCTGAGTAAAGGAAAACATGGCTGGATAGAGTTGTTAGGCAGCCCACCTTCCTGTACTGTAGATGCTAGAAAGCTAAAAACTACATTTCCCACATAACATTTGCAGCTAGGGGACGGAGTAAAAATTGTGCTCCGCCCATCTCTGCCTTGCTTACATGAGAGTTGGAAGGGGGAAGTGAGGCAGAGACATATAAATTCGGGGCTACTTATGTTGGCACCAAGCTCATGAAGACAATGTGCTAAAAGGCCATGTCTTAGTTAGGGTCTTATTGCTGTCAAGAGACACCATGACCATGGCAACTCTTATAAAGGAAAACATTTAGTTGGGGCTGGCTTACACTTCAGAGGTTTAGTCCATTATCATCATGGTGGGAAGCATGGTGGTGTGCAGGCAGACATGGTGCTGGAGAGGAGCTGAGAGTTCTATGTCTGGATCTGTAGGCAGCAGGAAGAGAGACAGCCACTGGGCCTGGCTTGAGCTTCTGAAACCTCAAAGCCCACCACTACAGTGACACACTTCCTCCAACGAGGCCACACCTACTCTAACAAGACCACACCTACTCCAACAAGGCCACACCTACTCCAACAAGACCACACCTACTCCAACAAGGCCACACCTACTCCAACAAGGCCACACC
>CABHPP010146407.1:0-12847 GCA_902168425.1 Peromyscus attwateri | reverse complement strand
CCACACCTACTCCAACAAGGCCACACCTACTCCAACAAGGCCACACCTACTCCAACAAGGCCACACCTACTCCAACAAGGCCAAACTTCTAATGTCACTCCCTCTGAGACTATGGGGGGCCATTTTCATTCAAACCACCACAGGCAGTTTCAACCAGTTTACAACCCTGTTTCTTCCCTGACTGCCTGAGTGGTTTCTGCCCTACACTTAACCCTAGTTGATAAGCAAACCTTAAAGTGACTGCAGAAAATTCCTGTCAGTCTCAGCATTGGACTAAATCAGGTCTGTTTCATGCTTCAGGAGGGACAGTTTGACAACAGTCTGTCCCAGTCTTCAGAAGGAAGCCAGGCTCTTTTCTCTCACCATCAAGAAACCAGTAAGGCCTCCACAACCGGCACTGACCACGCCTTGACGGCCAGCATCAAAAGTTCCCCCCAGATGCTAAGGACTTTCTTGCCTTTTTTTTCTTTCTCCTGTTCTTTTTGTTGTTGTTGTTGTTTGTTTGTTTGTTTTATTTTTTGAGACAGGGTTTCTTTGTGTAACTGTCCTGGTTGTCCTGAAACTCTCTTTATAGACCAGGCTGGCCTCGAACTCACTGAGATCCGCCTGCCTCTGCCTCCCACCTGTTCTTCTTTTTTGACCGGGTCTCACGACAAAGCAGGCCCTGAACGTTCGATCCTTCTACCTCAACTTCGCGAGTGCTGGGGTCATAGGCCTGAGCCACCACACCTGGCTCTTTCCTTTCCTTTGGCAAAGACCTCTTGAGGTTCCCATGGAAGATGGCATCATCACCCCTCTATGACCACCCCCCAAAGCCAAAGAGAAAGTTTTTTAAAAATCTTTTCTCCTCTGAACCCGCTAGAAAATTTATTACTGTTGTTTTAGAGGCTCAGTGTGTAGCCCAAACCGGCCTCAAACCCGCAGCCATCCTCCCATGGTCTCGGATTACCCGTGTGCATCACCAGACCTGTCTCAGAAACAAACTCCTCCTTGGAAGAAAAGAGCACACTAAGTGCTCGAGCATACTTAATTTCCTGGTGGTGGTGGTGGTGGTGGTGGTGTTGCAGATGACGGTACTTGCGTCATTTTTACGGAGACTATGAAGGCACAAATTCTGTCTCCCCTGCTTTCCTTCCGGTTTTAGGAGTCCCTAAAATCAAGAGGAAATCTGTAGATTACTATCACCAATGTTTATGCAAAGGAAGCACTTAATGAGACTTGCTGAGGCACCGACAGATAAAACAGATACGGCCCAAGTTGCAGGAATGAAGGAGAGTTAGTCTGTGCCCCTCTCAGAGCATCTACAGTCCAGCTAACTCCTCCCTTCCTAAGATGTTGTCTGGATTGCAGAGTGTCCAGACTCAGCTGTCCGAGCCCAGAAAACCACAATTTGAAAGCCCTCTTATTTTATAGATTAAGAGAACTGGGGAGCCTGAAATGTGTGATTTTTTTTTTCCCAGTCATACAACTTCTATGTGGTAAATCCACAAGCTCCTATACCCCGTTAGGTCAAAGTTCTTCTCACTCTTGTTGTCTTTCCTCTTTTGGATTTAAAATTCCTGTCCGTAAGTTCCTCTAATCTACTTCTGAACATCTTGGAAAACAGGTGACTCTTTGTTGGAGCCCATTTTCAGGTTTCCTGGTGACTTTACCCAGCAGGTCTGCATAGAGAGGATGATTGGACCACGGGCCTGAGTGCAGGTGTCTGAGATGATCTGCACTTGGCTGTGCTCGGGGAGGTCTTTTGCTCCACCCCTTGGCATTCCTATAAATATCCTAGGGCAGAGCCAGTCGGGCCGGTGGATAAGGATCCAGGTCCACTAGAGTCTATCCTGTGTTTTTTCTCTGTTTCTCTCCTCTTTGTTTCTAAGTCTCTTATCCCTCATTCCTCAAGAATCCCTGGGGTAAATAAATGTGGGGGCTGGTCCCCCACAGCCCTTACAGAAAAACGCTCATAAACATTGGTTGAAACGGTGATAGCAGAGCCTTCAATGGTTCCCCAGTGTCCGTTCCTCCATTATCAATCAGGATCCGCATCCTTGACTGTTAGTTGAACATATGGACGCCTAACTCGAGACTGTACTTCCCAGCGCGTCTTGTCCCTAGGTCCGGCTACGTGATCACTGTGAATGGAAATTACCCGTGTGACTTCCAAGACATTTCTTTTTTCACCCGTCTCTCTTTACCATTGCACTTGATTGTGATGGAGAAATAGTTTCAACCACGTGGAAGAAAAACCACGTTCTATGGGGTGACAAAGCAATAAGTTATAAAGAACCAGGTGCCCAGATAACTTCATCGGAGCAAAGCCACCCTGGTTTGCCCACTTACCAATGGACTCTTTTTTTTTTTTTTTTTTTTTTTTTGGTTTTTTTGAGACAAGGTTTCTCTGTGTAGCTTTGGTGCCTGTCCTGGATCTCACTCTGTAGACCAGGTTGGCCTCGAACTCACAGCAATCCGCCTGCCTCTGCCTCCTGAGTGCTGGGATTAAAGGCGTGTGCCACCACCGCCCGGCACCTCTGGACTCTTATGTGCAAGAGAAATAAAGGCTGGAAGGCCACCTTGTCACACGCTCGCCTTCCGCTCTGACAGGCTTGCGGAGTCTGCCTGCCGGGCTTTCCTCACTCGCTTCCAGGGCTCTGGACCCAGCCCTGGGGCTGCTGCTAGGGACCTCACAATCCAGGGGGCAAAGAGATTCACAAGCAACTTCTGGTCTCGGTCAAAGCAGAAGGAAATGAAGCTGTAATCGAGGCGCAAGCAACCCAACTCAGGGCTGCTAAAGGCGTCACTAGGTCTAGCCTAGGAGACTCGGAAGCGCTTTTACCGAGGGATTCCTGTTTGCACAGACCTTTGAGACATCAGTAGAAGTGAGGAAACGGAGAAGTGGGGGAAAACAGGCTGCTGGGGACTGGCATGAACAGAGACAAGCGTAGAGAAGCAGAGAGCATGTGGCCCAGTATGCATGGACTCAGAACCCGGTCCAAAGACGGTGCTGGGGCCGAAAGGCAGGCCAGGGCCAGACCAAGGAAGGCCTGTGTGCCAGGCCAGAGCTGAAACGCTCCCTCTTAGACACCAAGGAATCACAGATGTTTGAGGAGGGATGCCACGCAACCCAACGTGTGTGTGTGTGTGTGTGTGTGTGTGTGTGTGTGTGTGTGTGTGTGCCAGGCTTCGTGAGGGGACAGCCGAGAAGAGGTGGAGGACTCCAGCCACTCCTCATTCAGACTATGATGGAGACTCAGCAGGTACGGGAAGCGCAGGCCCCTCAGGGCCACTGCCTGCTAGTGGGGGTGAAACCAGAACAACCAGAGACAAGCCTGTTTGTGGAGTGTCCACAAAACTGGCCACCATTACCCTATTCTGTTTTTACTTTCAGTGAAGAAATTACCAGTGTGGGGTCGGGGGTGGGGGGGGGGTGCTGTTTGTCTGGTATATTGTAATTAAGATAAAACAACCGCTAAGGCCCTGGAGCCCGCATGCGCCCCGTGTCCCCACCCCAAGCCCCCAGCAGCACCACAGGACCACAGTTCCCGTGGCTCCCTCATTTCCAGCCACATTCCCACCAGTTTGAGAAAAAGCAGCCACGTGCGCGCGCGGCTGGGGTTTTGCTATAGAGAGATGCTTGGGCTTCCTCGCAGTCCGCTGGGGTAGTAATAAAGCAGCGTCCTAAGGAAAAGCCTGAGAGCAGATTTCTTGGGAGCCAGGAGACAAAGGGAGCGGGTGGGGAACGTGATGGAGAGCGTGTGGAGCCCTCCTCCACCCTCCCACCCCCGCTCACGGGGAGGTTTCTCTTTCAGGACTGATCTAGTCCCCTTTTCCCTTTCAACCACTGGACCGCTCAATTCTAGGAGGGAAAATTAACATTCATTATGCAATTTATCTCTCTCCTTTTAATCCAGAGTGTCTGTCTCCAAAGTCCCTGCTCAATAATTAATGTTTGTTCTCATTTTCCATTCTCCAGAGCATCCATTCTTGAACTGGAGGGCCGACAATTAACACTAATTATGGCTTTTCCTCCCTCACGGTTGGCTGTCTGGATTCCAGGTTGCTTTCTCAGCCTGGGTTCTGGGCGGGCCTGTGACTGCTTGTGAGTGCGCGCAGCAGACACTCGCGGGCACACACACACACACACACACACACACACACACACACACAAGCCTGCGCCACCGCAGCTCTGCAGATCCATGCTGCCCCTTCTTTGGCAAACTCCAGTATACTTAGTGTCAGTACTAGATGAATGGAGCAAGATGAATTTTTAAAAGGGGAAGTACTCGTGTTTGGGTGGGTAATTCACCTGGAAGATACGTCTCTTCCAGCTTAAATTTTCTAAGCTGCTCTGTGATTTTTTTTCCCTTCCTTATCACTCCCACCTTTTCTCTTCCTCCTTCCTCCCCTCCCCCCCCCCCCCCCCACCTATGTCCCTGCAGTCTTTCTTGGGTCTGTCAGCCTTATCTCTTCAGCCATAAAAACAACATTGTTTAAACCCATTTTCAGTTTGGCTAACAAGGACAGCTACAATAATTCTCACCCCAGGTGACTCTATCAGATTGAAAAAAATAAATAAAAATAATAATAAAAAAAGGTCTGTCTTTGGGGCCAGAACCTCTGCCCCGGTCCCAACTCATTTGGAAACTGGGGCCTGAGTGGCATCACTCACCTGCGGCTCCCACGGCCTGTGTCCGACATCAGCGGAGCGGTGCTCTTGCTGACCAAAGATTCTCTGCTCACAGTTTCAGCACGGTGGGCCCTGCAGGGCTTCACCTCTAAAAACCTTGGATAAAATCGGCCTCCTCCTCAATGGCTTTGGAATGCTAGACCAGCCTCCTCTCCACGGGCACCCACAGCGTTTCAAAGCCATGCCACTCATGGCCAGGCTTAAATCCAGGCATCCACTGACTTTATATTTTCTCCCCATTTTAGGGCAAAGAAACTGGACCTTTTTTTTTTTTTTTCAAGGTTTTCACACTCTTAGTTAAAATTCTTGATTGTTTTTCAGTCTGTGAAAAACAGAATTTATCCATCCTAGTCTCCCTCATAAAGAGGAAGGGCCCAATACCCCTGAAAAGTCAGTTTTCTCTTTAAAACGTCACCCCGGCTTCTCAGTATCATTCAGCTCATGAACATGTTATGACATACGTAGACTTCCAGACAGACAAAGCCCCCCAACACACACACACACACACACACACACACACACACACACACACACACACAAATACAGCAGTCAATAGGAAATGAGATGTACTTAGTATGTCTGAGAAACATGGAGTCCTCGTGAGTTAGTTATTCCTGGAAAAAGCCCACTGGCTGGCATTGAGCAGAAATCTTAGAGAAGGTGGCTTTTCCCAAATGATTGCGCTCAGCTGGCCCAGGAGGGGTCGTCCCCAGGGATGACCTCTGAGTGGTCCAGGTTGTACGCTGCACAACTCCCATCACAATAAGGAGGCGGGTGGCCCCCACAGTGGAGCACAGTTCAGCCTGCACAACGATGGACTAGGGCGCTGTCTCAAAAACTTCCTGTGGCCTGTGTCTTCAGTGCAGGACTGAGGGCAGTTCCTCCTTCTTCCAAGACTCCTTTCATGTTTCATTCCCCCGCAGAGGGGTGCAAACCTTCATACCTCCCCCTCCACCCACAGACATGGCTGCCCCTGTTTCAGACCGGGAAGAGAGGGGTGATTACACAGAGGCTCTTCCCCTAAAAACAGTCTTTGATGAAGAGGAGAACGTGTGTGGTCTTCCTTGTTGCTCATTTGGGGAGGCAGCAATGAATCCCGAGAGGAGCCTGTTGTATTAACACTGGGACTACAACTCGGGGTGTGCGAGGGACTGCTTTTCCCAGGGGTTGCAAAAGTAGGAGAAAAGACACAATCATGTCCCCTTGACGTGACCGGCAAGATGTGTAAGCCTCCCAGTGGGAGGCTGGCCCCACCTTCACCCCTTCGCCAGCATCCTCTGTGGGGAGTTTCTGTGTCCGTTTACATTTGTGTAAAACTGAGCAATTCGGCAGCCCTTAAAGAGGAGCCCTGTCTGGGAGATGATGGAGATGATGGAGATGATGGAGATGATGGAGATAAGGGTGCTGGTGATGATAATGGTCGTAGCCATGGTTACCATGACTGTTACAGTTTCCTGATGTGCTGCTGGCTCCTCTCTTCCCTTCTTTCACTCCGGTTCTGGGAGGAGGAGAGCTTGGCTTGGTCCCCTGATTTGCCACTGACCATAAGAAAAAGTTCTGCCGGGCAGTGGTGGCCCACACCTTTGATCCCAGCACTCGGGAGGCAGAGCCAGGCGGATCTCTGTGAGTTCGAGGCCAGCCTGGTCTACAGAGCGAGATCCAGGACAGCCTCCAAAGCTACACAGAGAAACCCTGTCTCGAAAATAAAAAAATAAAAAAAATAAAAAAATAAAAAATTTAAATTTAAAAAAATTAAAAAGTTAGCTTTTCTTTTGTCACAGTAACGAAAAGTTATCACTTTTATTAGCCAGGAATCCACAGTATCACTTTCCATTTCATTTGGGAATCTGTGTGACTGAACCGTGAGAGATTGCTTCAGGACGCTTCCCCTCCCCCGCCTCCTTCACACACTGCCCTGTGGCCTGAGGACATCGCCACGGTTAATCCCCACAGTTCTTCACTTGAACATTAATGTAAGCACCAACATTGGAGCATGTTCAACAGAGAGAATAAGTAAGGTTATTTTACAAGGCACCAGGAAATTGCTCATTCATTAATTCAGCCAACACCAAATGACCATCTGCTAGCAACAAATACCATGCCAGGCACAATAATACAGTTGAGAGGCAGAGCCGGGCCTTAAAGAGGACCACAGTTGTAGAATGAGGTCTGAATATAAATTACGAAGGATGGAGGTTGTTGGCTTTGGAAGGACAGAAAAACACCCATAGCAGAGTTCCTATGGCTATGTGTAGGAACTAGTCAAATGGAAAGGAAAGAGACCTCAGGAGAGTTAGGGAACACAGCAGAATGGGATAAATATGAGCAACTGGTAATGCCTGGATGGTAGTATGAGCAACTTGTAATGCCTGGATAGCAGGGCACGTGGAGGGGAAGGCAGGGTGAGAAATAGGCCATCCAGGGCAGCTGAAGACAGTATCCCAGCATGTGCTCCCAGAGTCTTATGACAGCTCTTCACTGGACGGTCTCTAAAGTCATTGATATTTATTGCCACACAGTTGAAATTTAAATTCCATAGTGCAGCAGCTTGGTTTCCATTTGAGGCTTGGTAAACTGCCACAAACCTTTGGACTTCTCCATAAAAACAAATATTATGAACTTTTGAAAGAAGTGTATATTCCCCAAACCGAAAGCTAGACCCTAGAGACTGAGCTAGGTCTAAGAAATGTACGTAAATAAAAGGACTGATATCCCAAATTGGAAGAAAAATACTGCTCTCACATTTGCAAGGCATATCCATATTTAAATCCTGACTGACTCATATTTTCTAGACAGGCTCCTTAGCTGGACCTCCCAGGGGTATGTCTTTAGCCTAGAGGCCTTCTCAGGTCCCTAGCAATTGTTTAATATGTCTGTCTCACCCTCCTTCTCAGCCAGGAAGATTTAAAAGGAAAATGTGTAGCATAAACAAACCTTAAATCTTATCCTAAGAATCTGATAATGGCATCACCAACAGGCCTTCCCGGTCTTGGTCTCTTGCATTCAACAAACAGACTTGAAATTTATTATAACACTCCATAGGTCATAAGCATCTTGAGTCACATCACATAAAATATTTTTAGATATTTTTAAGGAAAGGTCACCAGCACTGCGGTCTCCTTCCTTTTATAGTTAAGTTTACCCTGGGAAGCATTTCTTTTTTAATAATCTGGAATTTGCATTTGCATTTTCCATTTATGACCAAAACCCACAAAACCTTGAAGGTACCAGGACGGACACTGGGGCCTTGTCTTACTGCTTTCTGCTGGGGCCAGCGAGGCTCAGAACAAAGCCGTGAGGAGGCCACAGCACTTGAGGTCTGTGTGGCAGCAGATGTATCTCCTGCTTGATGGTGATGCTGAAGGGTAGGAAGGAAATTCTACTACAGCACCCCGGCGATCAAAGGGTACGCTCTTGAGAAATGGTGTGTGGAAAAAGGCCCTGAACAGATTTCAAGAGGCTCCTGCCAGCACCTCCAACAGCTCCTGCCGTGGCAACCGCAGAACATTTGGCCATTTCAGAGCCTGCAGGGCCAATGTTTACCAAGCCCTGACATGCACAGACGGGAGCCAGGTGGCCCACCTGTCCTGATAAGGCAGTTCCTTGGAGTTAGGTTTCTATTCTGCTACCAGATGGGTCCCAGCAGAGTTTCCCCCATCTGAAACAGCAGGGGTAGATACAATTGTGTTTCATTTTTATTTAAAACAGCAATTTGGGACTTAAACATTGTCAACACAGATTTAAATAGAAGGAAATTTAAAGGAGCAGAACTCCAGGCTAGAATCAGTTGCACTCTCCACCTTCCAAGGTTTGAGTGTTTGGTGAAGAATGCCATGATTTAAGGCAGGGAGAAGGGACTGAGGCTAAAATCCCTCTAGGCGGGGTCACCCCTGAATAGCCTGGTTATCTAGTGGGAATGCTATCTCCTCTCTAAAAGCCCGCGGCTCGATTAATGGGAGCATTTGAAAATCTGATCAGTCTGGCTGGTGGGCAGCCAGGGAATGTGTTTTCTGTTTATCTCAATAGTGGCAGACATGTTCGTCCTAGAAAGGCCGTGAGCGGCTTCCAGCAGCCAGGAAGCAGGGCTGAAACAGTGTGAGGTCTTTGGTGGTGCACACCAGCTCCTCAAACAAGAAGAAGGCCCCACCCTAGGTTGACAGCCAGTGGCCTGGGTTGCACAAGAGGTGGATCTCCCCATGTTGCTCCAGAAGGAAGTTTTACCACCCCCATTAGCTTTATCTCACAGGAATGCAGCTGGGGTCTGAGCTCCTCCTCGACAGTACAGACCTCAGTAAATTACCAAGGTCTTGACCCAAGAGATGAGAAGTCCTAAGTGATTTTTCAGTCTCCTATCTAAAGATGTGTTTACATTTCTTGAACTCTGGCTGACTGACTCATTCCCCTGCTGTTGCAAGAACTCCCCTTATGCGTTAGGATTTATACATTTCTTTTCTGAAAGACCCAGGGTTTTTTTCCAAGTCACTGTGACATGAACCTCATCGCAACACAATGCAGCTGGGTGGCTCTGTCCTGGGGATGGATCCCGGCCAGGCAGCTGGGATGTGGCAAGCCCAAGTGAAGTCAATGGGGGGTGGTGTGGTGTGGTGTGGTGTGGTATGGTGTGGTGTGGTGTGGAAGGAAGGCACAGGACGCAGCGCAGGGCACCTGGGCTCTGGTTCCTGGCCGAGCTCTTTTAAGGTGTAGGCTTGAACCCACACAAACCCATTCCCTGAGTCAGTTTCCCCATCTGATTTAAGCAGCTGGGTGGAGGTGGCGCACGCCTTTAATCCCAGCACTCGGGAGACAGAGCCAGGCGGATCTCTGTGAGTTCGAGGCTAGCCTGGACTACAGAGCGAGGAAAGGCACCAAAACTACACAGAGAAATCCTGTTTGGAAAAACGAAAGAAAGAAAGGAAGTAAGAAAGAAAGAAAGAAAGAAAGAAAGAAAGAAAGAAAGAAAGAAAGAAAGAAAGAAGAAAGAAAAGAAAAGAAAGTTTATACAGAAGCCATTCTTAAATCAGTGAGAAGAAGCAAAGAAAAAAAAAAAGCTAAAGAACCACAGAAAATGATGAGACTATAAGAAACAGATACTGGCCGGGCGGTGGTGGCGCACACCTTTAATCCCAGCACTCGGGAAGTAGAGGCAGGTGGATCTCTGTGAGTTCGAGGCCAGCCTGGTCTACAGAGGGAGTTCCAGGACAGCCAGGGTTACACAGAGAAACCCTGTCTCAAAAAGAAAAAAGAGATTACAAGCTAATGCCACTTTGGCTCGTGTGGAGTGTGCCCTCACGCCCACAGCCACGCTGGCTTTTGCCTCTCTTTCCTGCACTGGCTCACTCTCCTGCTACCCTCCACATTGAGGGGCAGGAGAAAATCTCTGCTCTCTTCCTGAAAGCTTTCAGACGCATTTTCCCATTTCAGCCAAGTGCAATCATACAAAATTTATATTCAACAGCATCAGCAGTTTCTTTTACATCAATATTTCCTTTTTAATTTCAGCTTTTATCTGAATTCCAACAGCACAAAGTATCTACTTTTGTTCTTTTAAATACCAATGAAAAGAAGAAAATCAAAATCTGAATATAAAGCTTAGCCCCACTCAACAAGGTGTTTAGACATGTGTACAGAGACTATGGGTTATACCTGGTACTGCCATACGCCTGTGCTTATAATCTCCAAATGCACATGAGCTAAGCATGTACGGATATGGTTCGTATGAAAGTTCCTGAGACCCGGATCTGACCCTTGATCCCCTTTTCTCTCTTTCACTGTAGCAAAGACTGAATCCAGAATCAATCTCCATCGAGATCCTTATGAAGCCTCCTCACCTTTGACTCAAGCAACAGAGACTCAGGTACAGTATCGCCTCTGAATGAGCACAGCCCTGGAGTCGAGACTTGTCCGGGGGTTCTTGTCCTAACTTGCTGCGTGACCCTGAGTGAGACTCTTATCTCTTGGGGCTCATTTGTCTCATCAGTAAAACGAGCAAGTAAACTGTTACATCACCGGGTTCCTTTACTCTCAAGCTTGGGATTTGGAGTCTATCGTGTGGTTCTTTGTATGTGTGAAGAGGCAAAGCAGACTTTTCCCAGACTTCTGCAAAGTCAGAAAGGGAACATGAACGCAACCTGCAGAAGGTTCACATTTTCCTCCCAGGTGGAGAGAGAAAATGGGGATTACGTCTGTTGTTGTTGTTGTTGTTGTTGTTGTTGTTGTTGTTGTTGTTGTTAAAGCATCAAGGATAGGATCTGGGGAGATGGCTCCGTCGGTAAAGCACCTGCCATGCGAGCATGAGGGTCTGAGTTCAGATCCCCAGACCCCACGTAGAAAGCCTGGCAGGCACAGTGACTACGTCTGCAATTGCAGCGCTGTGGGAGATGAGGAGGAGACCGCGGATCCCTGGAGCTCACTGGGCAGCCCGCCTAGCTGAATGATGAGCTCCAGGTTCAGTGAGAGAACCTTTCAACAAATAACACAGAGAACGGTAAAAGAGACCCCTGGCCTCCATACACATGCAAACACCTCCATGCACACACCCATACACACACAGCCATGCACACACACCCATACATATACACACCCAAGCACACACATACACCCATACATACACACACCCATGTACACACATATACACATACCCATGCACTCACACACACACACACACATGAACACATACATACACCCATGCACACACACCCATACACACCCATGCACACACACCCATACATACACTCACAGCTAGGGTTATTGTGAAGAAGGAAGGCGCCGATTTGGGTGGCTTAGGAATATCTAATGATTCAAGGAAATGTGTGCAGAAATAGCGATAAGGAGGCCTCCACCGGAAGCTCTGAGGGTGACGCTCTCTTCAGTGTCTCTCAAGAAAAAGAATTCCTAGAGCTGAATTCAGGGACTGGGAGACCTGAGGCTGACCCGGCTGTCCCTGCTCCAGGGGACTCAGGCCTCTCCTACAGCCTGAGGGACAGGCTCTCCATTCCTCTCTTATCTTCAACTTCCTGAGCTGCCACCGGCCTTTCCACTCTTCCCAGGCACTTGGTAACAGTCAGAGCAGGAGTGAGTCTGTTTGCAAGTGTGTTTGAGCTGAGCTCTCACGGTTAGAAACGCCAAGCTTGAGTCAGGCCTCCGCTGAAGTAAAGCACAGCTAGGCCACCTCTCTGCTGCTGAGGAACCACAGGAAAAGACGTGTGTGTGTGTGTGTGTGTGTGTGTGTGTGTGTGTGTGTGTGTGTAATGCCTCCATTGAAGACACTCTTCACAGGGGATCTGAAGACCTTAAGTAATAACAGTTGCAATAATAGAGTTGTGACTAAGAAAATACCATATATTTTGGTAATCCCACTGCTCCAAGGCCATGCAAACACCTCCAGTACTCCCAGGATGGTCCCAGCTCAGGCGGCCCAGTGGCTGTCCTGGAGGAGGCTGCCATCACCTGCGAAGAGTGGCCCAGCCATGTCTAATTAACAATTAGACCAAATTACAGAACTGTGCAGTCAGACTGAACGCAGACTTCGGGTCTTAAGCTCCCACCCTGGCTCATCTGCAAGGTCTTGGCAAGTTCACCAACTCTTGAGAATGTCCTGGGCCTGCTTTGCAAAACGGAGGGGGGGTTCGCTTCTGAGCTACGTGGTTTGTTGGCGTCACCCTAGACCTCCTTCCTTAAGAAGGAGCCCTGGAAGAGAAGCCATGAGGAAAAGTCTAGGGAGCCCCACCAGCCCCCAAGCCAAGAAAAATGGGGTGAATGGTGCAGAGGGGCTTCCTCCAGCCTCTCTCACCCCTCCCCCCAACTTCTTGAGGCTAGCCGCCCTTTATTAGGTTAATCACTGCCTCGGATTTTAACTACTTCCTCAACCTACTCCACATAAATGACTAATTTCATGTTTACTATAAAGCATCTGGGAAGGATTTAGAAACAAATTTCTACCCAGCAGAGTTCAGTTTCCTACCTTGATGGGTCACGGGCCCAAGCTGCGGCTTCCCTGCCTCTACCGGGGCCTTTCTTGCCCTGAAGCACAAAACTGGCTGGCAAGAGCAGCGGCCGTGGCAGCGATAAAGCCCTTCTTCCTTCTCCTCCTCCTCCCTCCATCCATACCATAAGATCACACACACACTACATTTTATATATATATATATATATATATATATATATATATATATA
>CABHPP010146406.1:18533-30350 GCA_902168425.1 Peromyscus attwateri | reverse complement strand
GTGCGTGGTTTTGGAGAAACTAAAAGCTCTTCAAAAATAAAATACAGGAGCCCTCCCTCCTATACAAGTGAGGGAAGAAAGCAGTTTATCAGCTCTCACGAGATAACCAAAGGGAAACTAAGAGTGTGAAGGACGCCGGCCAGCGGCAGCATCAACAGGACTCTGTTCATGGTTCCTGGCACTGGCATCTCGCTGCCTCCTTCATTCAGTGTGGGTCCCTACCCCTGTTCACCCTCAACCCAGCCTATCAGTTTCAGCTGCCAAGGAAAGAAAATTTTCACACATCAACACTCAACCGTCTAAGACTTACTAAACAGCTGAATGCAATCTCATAATGGTTGTTTTTCTTCAGACTTTACCACTTATTACAAGAGTCACTGAAAAACACGACTGGAAAGCCGTCCATGGTGGCACACGCCAGCAATCCTAGCACCTGGGAGGTGGAAGCAGGAGGATCAGGAGTTCAAGGATATCCTTAGCTACAGAGCAAGTTCAAGGCCAGCTCGGGCTACATGAGACCTTGTCAAAATAAGAAAGAAAGGCAGAGGCAGGTGGATCTCTGTGAATTTGAGGCCAGCCTGGTCTACAGAGTGAGTTCCAGAACAGTTAGGACTACAAAGAAACCCCATCTCAAAAGAGAAAAAGGAAAAAGAAAGAAAAGAAAAGAAAAACAACCCACTATGACAATCATGTAATTGAAATGAAAATGATTTTAAAGCCTTCTGTATTCTGTAGTAAAATTACAAAAATTTTAAAACCCAACTAAATGTGTAGCATTGAAGGCCATTTAAAAGTTGCAATATAATACACCCTGAAAATTACTTCCTTTCACTTTTAAGCATGCTGCAGCCGTTCCCACCACCCGCATCCAGAACCTGTCTGGTTCTGAACTGACTCCACACTTGTTAGCAGCTCATCACCGCCCTCCTTCCCGACTCCCAGCAATGGCTGCTCTGCTTTCTTTCCCCATGAATTTGGGAAGGCCATATAGAATCATGTAAAAAATTGATATCCACTATCAATAGAGGCACCTCAATAAAATGGGAAGATTTAAAACTGGAGCCAAACCCTTCCTGCCATTTTCTAGTGTGTAATCTGAACTAAGTTGTTTGGTTTCTCTGAATCCCCCTCTCCTCGCCTCCCAGAGGGAACTAGTAACTTATTCTGTACTCAGAGAATTACCTGAGATGAAGTCTGTAAGGCATGAAGCGCAGGACAGGCATTTAGTATGTAGCATTATCATAGGTGCAGTTGAAATATTAACTTTTCTTCTTATTTAAACATACCTGTAGTAGTTTCTGACAGGGTCAATTAACCTTCCATAGCCCAATTCACCATGAATTCCTGGGACAGGTTGCAGTGTGTTGCTTTGTAATGTACAAGTCACAAACGTTACATTTCATAAACCAAATATTAAAGTTTTGTTATATCTATAGAAACATACATATATTATTTAGTTTTTTGCAAATTTCAGTAGGAAACAAAAAGTGATTTAAATTATTCATTTTATTTTTGGTGGCTTCCCCCATCATTCTCTAGTTTTCCTGTTCAAATTATCCCCCTTCTAAATAATTTATGTTCTTTTGTCTAGTTACTGTTCATCATCTCCATATCAGAGTAAACAAAGGAAGATGGAAAAGATTTAGCCTAAGTTTGTCAAGTTTTTGTTAGCTCAGGTAAAACAGATTTTCTGTATTTATTCTAGGAATCAAAGAGTATATCAAGCAACCAAATAGTAAGTTCCACAGCTTAGTCAAATTCCTATATTAAGTTACACATTTAACTGTTTCTCATCTGTCAACTGACATTTGCTTTTGGAGTAATTTCTTATTGTAAAGCATTAGTGTAGTGGTTAGTGTCTGTCAACTTGACATAGAGTCATCCAGAAAGAGGGACCCTCAGCTGAGGAACTACCTTTATCAGAGAGCCCGTATACAAGTCCATGGGATGTTTTTCTTGGTTAATGTGGGAGGGCCCAGCCCCGTGTGGGCAGTGCCAACCCTGGGCAGCAGTCCTGGGTTGTTTAAGGAAGGTAGCTGAATAAGTATGAAAGGGGAGCTGGCAGGTACTGTCTTCCGTGGTCTCTGTTTCACTCCTTGCCCTGGCTTCCCTCCCTGATGGACTGTGACATGACAATGTATTCCAAATAAACCCTTTCTTACATAAGCTGCTTTTGGTTAGTCCCTTATCAGAGCAACAGAAAGTTACCATTACATTTATGTTTTCTTTCTCTGAGCATCAAACAGTGGTCTGAGTTTACAGGCCCCTTGGAAAGGCAGAATATCTGTGCTTTGATGTTCAAGGTTCAGCTCAGTATGTTCAGTGCATGAATTTTGGGAGATTAATAGACACATTAGGCTAGGCTACAGCTGAGTTGTATCTGAGGAGAAGTTGGGACACCCTAATTTAAATGAAGCTCTGGGTCTCAGGACAACATACTGGAGTATTATTGATGTAAAAGTTATCATGCATATTAATGCACCTTATGAATCTTACTTCCTAAATAGTAAGTGTATTCTAACATCTGACAAAATGTTTACATTTAACAGTAGTTTTCAGTTGCTATTTCTTCCTATGTTCTAAAACACCATTGTAGGTCTAAGGGTTTTTGGCTGACTTGGTGTTTACATTTCTCTTTTGGTAGTGTGCAATTATCTTCCCATAACAAAGACGCTAGAACCTAGGGTGAAGGTTCTATGTAGGCACCAGGTGGAGTCATCCATATTCAATACGTTGTATAGGTGTTGTCTTCAGCAATGGGGCCCACTGTCATTTGTGGAGAGTAATCTATTGTCTTGGCAACAGCCTGGGTTCTTTAGGGATTCCCATGGGACCCCTTTGGCCAACAACTCAATTAGATGTAACCCAAACCCAATCCCAGTACGGGAAGCTCCATCTCTTCTACAAGAGCTGGCCAGTTGGAACTCTGCCCTCCTCCATTATTTGCCAATTTCATTTAGGTTGCCTTCATCTATGTTTATATTTTAGGAAGCTTCTATTGTATTAGATTTTCATGCTACCCCTCAAATGGCCCTAAACTTAGCTGTCTTTCCCCGTATTCCCTCTCCTCTCCTCTCCCTATTTGATATTTCATTCCAGCACTCCCATCCACCCTCCATAGCTATTTCTTCTATTCCTTTCCTAATGCGATCTGTCTGTACTAATCCCTTACTCTATACCTGTTGACCACTCCAGTTGGTGGTGGGACCTGGAGAGTAGAGCCAATAAATGAGGTGAATTAAAGTCTCATCCAATAGCCAACTTTATTCAGAGCATCAGACAGTTTATACTTCAGGGTTAAGAAGAGTTGAATAGGTGTACAATTACGAGGACAAACCACACGCGTTAGACAAGCCACACGTAGCAAAAACCTGTTTTTCCACAGAGGTAGATAAACAAACAAGAGCCAGTTGTCATGAATAAGCCGAAGTGAACTCACTCCTGTCTGCTGCACCAAGGAGAGGCACAAAAACACATTCCAAGAACAGTTTCAAGTTTTGAAAAAACTAAGGTCACAGCACTCAAAAAACTAATCCTCATCACAGGACTCCTTTCTTGGGCACACCTAACCTCTATGGTTCTACAAATTATAGCTTGGTTATCATTGACTTAACAGCTAATATCCACATATAAGAAAATATGAAACATGTTTGTCTTTCTGAGTCTGGGATACCTCATTCAGGATGATTTTCTCTATTTCCATCCATTTACCTGCAAATTGAATTATGTTGTTGGTTTGTTTTTGTTTTTTTTTTAACAGATGGGTAATACTCTGTTGTGTAAATGTACCACATTTTCTTTATTCTTCTGTTGTTTCCAGTTTCTGGGTATCATAACTAGAACAATGAACATAGCTGAGCAAATGTCTCTGTCATAGTATGTAGCATCCTTTGGGTAGATACCAAGAATGCTACAGCTGGAGCTTGTGGTAAATCGATTCCCATAAAAGATTAAAACATATTTTTAAAAACCATTCATTTCAACCATTCTCAAAAGCATACTTTTAACTAATGGAGTGTATAATATTTTTCTCTTTATATTTACAAAGTTATGGTTTCAAGATTTATTGTGCTGTTAGATTTTTTATGTTTATATTTACAAGTAAATGAATTTCTACAATATTTCATGTGTCACAACTACCTTATTATTAATGAGCACCACTGTCATTTATTTAAATTAATTAATGAAAACCACTGTCACTTATGGAAAAAAACAAAAAACATATTCCATGGCACACAGAGTCCTGGATGATTGACAGCTACAGGAGACAAGCTATTCAAGCCACAAAATGAGCAGAGTAAAAAATACAGCCCCTCCCAGCCACCAGGCACAAGCACAGCCATTCCGCCTAAACAAGAAAATTAAAGAGAAGTCGCTATCAGAATGTACAGCAAACAAACACATCCAGCTAAACTAATGAACGCCGCTTTAAACAGAACAGCAAAAATCTACCTGGGCTTCAAAACTTCTCAAATTAGGGCCAGGCTTGGAGGCACCCTCCTTTAATCCCAAGCACTTAGATCTGTGTGAGTTTGAGGCCAGCCTGGTCCACAAAGAGACCCAGGCTAGCCAGGGTTACACAGTGAAACCTAGCCTCAAAAACAAAAAGACATTTTCAAGTCAAAAAAAATCAAACTTATGATGTATGGTGCCACCTGACTAATCCCAGCACTCGGGAGGTGGGGGAAGGAAGGTCAAGAGTTCAAGTCACCTTAGTGACTGGTTAGGGTTACATAAAACAAACTTCACTGTGCTAAGCAAAATAAGCTAGGCTCAGAAACACAAATGTCATATGCTTTCTCTCACCTGTGGAATCTAGATAGAAATTCAGTGTAGAGTGGTTGCAAGTGGAGGTCTGAAGGTAGAAATAGGACCATAAGAGCGGAAGATGAGATCTTGGCGGGGGAAGGGGGGAGAAGGTCCTGGAACACGTGGAGCATGAGAGCAGAAAGAGGGCCATCTGGGGAGAAGGGATCCATGAAGGGAGAGCAGCAGAATTGCGGGAACAGTGGGTGAGAGGGATGGATAAAGAGAAAATACAAACTATAAAAAAGAAAAAGACCAATTGTTTACTAAATGAATTTCTTAATACGAAATTTAAATGTATTTGGTGATTTTCTTACGTAAAACTTCAATATAATAAAGACCATTGTGGAACAGCAGAGTTGATCTTACTTTCACAGCACAAAATCCAGTGTGTGAGGAACCATTAGAGAGCACTGTTCTTGTTTCCTAGATGTCTTTAGTTATTTGTGTTGTTTGTTTGTTTTAGGTGGACTTGGATCATAGTCACACACATGTTCGTTACCTTCTCTCACCTCCTTCTTCCCTCCTGCTGTCCCGGCCTCCTTTCAAATACCCCCCCCCCTTCTGCTTCTCATGAACACATTCTTCAGTCTAGATTCTTTGTAGGACAAGACATAACGGTATCTGTCTTTCTGTGCCTGGTTTATTTCACTTAACTCATGTTAACTGATTTCCAGTTCCATCCCATTTTCCTGTAAATTACATAACTTCATGCTTCTTTGTTGCAAATAAAATTCCACTGTGTGTGTATATGTACATATATATGTTTATATATACATGCACATATATGCCATATTTTCTTTATTTGTTCAACTGTTGATGAGCACCTAGGCTGGTTACACAATAATTATTGTTAAAAGTGCAGAGAATGTGTTTGTGTCTCCCTGGAACGCTAACTTAGATTCCTTTCAGCCTATGTGTAGGAATGGTGTAGCTCCGTCACATGACAGATCCATTTTAGAGTTTTGAGGAATCACCATACTGATTCCCATAGGGGCTGAACTAATTCACATTCCCACCAGGAACGAACAAGGATTTCCTCATCGCCCTCTCTACATTCTCTCCAGAATTTGTTGTTTCCATGATAACCACCATTCTGAATGGAGCAAGATAAAATCTCCATGTCTTTTCAATTTGTATTTCCTTGATAGGTAAAGACATTGAATTTTTTTTTATGTACTTATGGCAATTTGTAATTCTTCTTTGGGCAACTGTTTAATTCATTTGCCAACTTACTTATTGGGGGTGAGTTTGTTTTGTTGTTGCTCTTTATATAGTCTATATTTTAACCCCCAGTAGATTGAAAGGCTGTTTCTTTTTTCTTGTATTTATTTTCTTTGTTCTGGCAATTGTTTCCTTTGCCGTACAGAAGTGTTCATTTTCACACAATACTGTTTATCAATTTGTTATTTCCCCGAACAATTGGGGTGCTATTCAGAAAGTCTATGCTTGTGCCTACATCTTGAAGTGTTTTTCCTACATTTCCCTCTAGCAGTCCTAAAGTTTCAAGTCTTACATTAAGGGTATGATCCCTTTTATATTATTGATTTTTTGGGTGTGCAGAGTGAGAACTATGGATCTAGTTTCACTTTTTTTTCTACATATGGTTATCCAGAGTACCTAGCACCATAGGTGTTGGAAACATTGTTGAAAATCAAATGGCTGAGGCTGCAAAGGTTTACTGAGTCTTCTATTCTGCTGGTGTCCATCTCTTATGGCATAACATGATGGGTTTGTTAGTTTGGCTCCAAGCAGAATTTAAAATCACAGTTGTGATACTTCCAACATCAAAGCACAGCTCCTGAGGCTGACCAGATTCAAATCTTAACTCCAGAAATGACTCAGTAGCTAAGTGAGTAAGACACCACTTGATTATGAAGGAACTTTAAGGAAAGATTCTGATACATCACAAGAAAAGCTATTCCTTTACTTCTACAATCTACCTGATCACTTACAGCGAGGGCCACCAGATTCAACAGAAGTATAGGATAGCCAATTAAATTTAAATTTTAGGTAAACAGGGAATAATATTTGCACACGGCATATACTAAACTACTATGTGTTGTTTAACTGAAATGCAAATTTCACTCTGCATCCTATATTTCATCTGGCAACCCTACCTATAACACTTCTCCTAATACTAGCTGTTTTTCATTCTTCTATTAAGTAAGCACACCATAACAATAGCATCATAAATCATGCTTTGTGCTGTATGGCATGTAATTTACACAATCGGCTGGCAGCCCCTATGAAGTACTGAAATGGATTTAATAGGATTCCTAACTTTTGAAAGGAAGTAGTAACCATTTGTGGAATTGTTTTAAGATAGTCGAAGACACTCTGTTCCCATCTGGTTTGGATGTTTCTTAAAGGAACATGAAAGTTTTCAGTAGCTGCTTTTACACAATTGGTAATGATTAGAATATTTAATTATGAGGTTATGCATATACTTATGAAAACTGATCACAGCAATTCACTTTCTGCCCATACAAATGAATTTTACATCAGAGTGTTGTGGATTTTTATAAAGTTCCAAGGCATTGCAATCCTGTGAATTTTAAAAAGATTTGATCCAAACGTCCAGCTTAGGGGCTGGAAAGATCACTCATAGTTAAGAGCACTTACTGGTATTGCAGAAGACCTGGATTGGGCAATCAACACCCATGTAGTGGCTCACAACCAACTGTAACTCCTGTTACAAGGGTTCCAATGCCCTCTTCTGGCTTCTCAGGGCACTGCATGCATGTGGGACATATAAACTCACTTAAGCAAACACACACACACACACACACACACACACACACACACACACACACACACACAAATAAGTTTTAGTCGGGCCATGGTGGCACATGCCTTTAATCCCAGCACTCAGGAGGCAGAGGCAGGTGGATCTCTGTGAGTTTGAGGCCAGCCTGGGCTACAGAGTGAGTTCCAAGAAAGGTGCCAAAGCTACATAGAGAAACCCTGTCTCGAAAAAACAAAAAACAAACAAACAAAAATAAGTCTTTAAACTTCCAAATTAGCATGACTGAATATATTTTCAAAATCTATACTTGATTTTTAAATTATGATCATTCAAGCACTAAGAATGCTGAAGCCTTGCTTCAATAAAAATTTCACTTAACCAAAGATACATTTGGAAATCACAAAAAAAAGAAAACCTTGAAATTTGAAATTTTAAGTCTCAATTAAAGAGTACAAAGGCGCAAACAAAATGTTTTAAGCTTTCCTTTCTACGGTCAGTAAAATTTAGTTTTAACTCAAAGGTAATTTTGATCATTGAAACGCTTCAACAATGTAAGGAAGGTGTCCATGCAGTGTTTGCACCGTTCTAAGGCAATGCGACAAGTCATCAAATGAACCAATGAATCTCTTGCAAGTAGTTGCACTAACTAAAGCACCATTAACGTGAACATCATTGCAATACTGGCTGTTCTCCAAATATCTACTTCCTCCCAAATTAAAATAGATTTTTCCAGCCACGATTGTTACAGGAAAACTGAAAAACGGCCTGACAAACCTTCCCCTATCCATCTCTAAGGATGGCCTCAGGGGACCCAGATCCAAGTTATGACGAGCTGTCATGCCAGACATAAAAAGTTAGCAAAGTCAAATTCTATGCCCCGCTTTACAAATAACACGTTTGTTCATCTAGGATCATAAAAGCCATAGAGATCTGTCTACATAAAGATAAAGATCAGAAAGCTAAAACACAAAACAGTCTCTATGAGTCACCATAGTCCATTGACTAAAAGTCACAATTTAAGGAAATTCTGTAGCCACCTAAGCACCTAACAACTGTGCCACCACCATCAGGGGCAATTTGGAAAACAATGTAAAACCTGAAGAGTGAATGTCTGGTGATTTTTCTAAACCAGATAATAGTCTCGGGGGGAAAATAAAAAGTGAGGTTCAACAGAGTCCTTTCTTGTGTGCTACACAGTAAATTATTTTCCAAAAACCAACCCAAATTTTTCATAAGTTTAACCGACTGAATAATTTCTAACTATCATGATATCCACCTAGTTACCAGCACCTCGAGGATAGTATACCCTCGTGTCAACTTTGAGGTCTCTCCATTCAATCTCCTTGTTCAATCCTCCTGAAAACACTTCCTCCAGCTGTGCACTGTCTAAGATAGCGTGTTTGGGAAAGCTGAATAGTGCACACATGTCCAACAGCTGTCAGCAGAGCACCATGCTTTATACATAGGGTAGCTGCACAAAACAGGATGTGAGAGGTAGCGGTGGTAGGTGTTGGAGCCAGAAAAATAAGCATTGTCCACATCAGACTGGGCCTCGTGGGCCATGAAAGGAATCTGTACTTTATTCCTAGAGCAAGAAGAGGTCCTCAAAGGGTTTTTAAGCTGGGGACTAGTGCAATAAGGTTTGTCGTTTTGAAACTATAGCTCCTATTCTAGGGGGTGTATTGAGAAAGAGGTGGTGGTTGGAAGCAAAATGGCCAGTTCAGAAGATGCTCTAGTGACAGAAGCCAACCATAGATATAACTGGAAGCAAGCACAAATGAAAACCATCCACGGAGACAGAACCCAGCAGTAGGCTGGGTGTGAGAGGCAAGAGAGGAACAAAGGGTGAGGTCCAGGTTGCTGAGTTCCAGCTACAGGGATGGTGGTGTGACTGATGAGATGAGGGACAGAATAGGGACTGGGGGGTGTGGCTCCGCAGTTAAGGGCACTCTCTGGGGTTGCAGAGAGCCCAGTTCAGCTTCCAGAGCCTGTGTGCGGCAGCTGTAACTCCAGCTCCAGGGGATCCAACACCCTCTTCTGCCTTCAGTGGGCACTTGTGCACATGTAGCAACCACTCCCACAGACACAGACACACACACACACACACACACACACACACACACACTTATTTATTTATTCATCTATTTATTTATTTATTTAAAAAAAAGAAGCACAAGATGAAGGAACATGGAAGGACTTGGAAATACCCAACCAACAGTTACTCAGACCTGAGTACATTCATGCACCTGGTAGACATTTTCCAGCACCTACCTTGGCGGTTGGTCAGAGGTATATGTCTGTGATAGCACCTATTTTCTGTGTGTGACAACACAGTTATGAAACACTGGATGCAGAGTGTGTCTGTTTTACCTCTGATTCCCCATGCTGCAAAACAATCCTGTCACAAATATTATAAGCATCAATGAAGAGATGAATGAGTGAATTAGTCAATAAAAGTAACTTTGCCAAATGCATCACAGTGTGAAAAAAAAATAATTAGCACTGCCAAAATGTTAGTAGAGCCAAATTTTAAATGACCTTGGCTCTAAAAACAAAATTGAGCATGTATTTAAAGATTTAACATAAAATACTGCCGAACAGGAGACAAGACCTATACACTTCCTAACTCTGCCATGTACATTAATATGTATAAACTCAGTTTTCAATATTTGAGTTAGTCATATACTCTTACATAACCAAGAAATCCCTTTATATAGGATGCCCTAAGGAGATAACATAGTTCTCATTTCACTCACAGAATACGAAGTGCAGGCATTAAAAAAAAATAGACGACAGAGTAGGGCACAGTGCCAGACGCAGCGCATATTCACCCACGTTGACCTGGGGTATCACAGGCCAAGCATCTTAGGAGAACTGAAGAGTAATTTGACTAAATACACATCAGAAGTAATTAAAAGACCCTGGTTTCTGTGAATGGTGCTATATATATATATATATATATATATATATATATATATATATATATAATCCCAGGAGGAAGAGACAGGATGATCTTAAGTTGGAGGTCATCCTGGGTGAAATAAGAAGATCCTGTCTCAAAAGAGGGCAGGAGAAAGAGGCAACAATGAAACTGCCTTGTGACGAGGCTGAGTGATTAGAAACCAAGGAGAAAATACTGCCAAAAGGATCCAGGAGATAGACATAAACATTGTCGAAATGTTTTTCATGTACTTGCAGACTCTCCACTTGCTGGCCAATGGGCAACTTTATTAGTAGTAGATAAACTGATTGCAAAGTCCTTTTATTTTAAGTGGAAGATATAGAGACAGACAGACAGATACATGCATGCATACATACATACACACAAGATTTGGGCAGGAGAACTGTTTTTTTCTATTTTTGTTTTGTGTGTTTGTTGTTTTATTTTGTTTTTTGAGACAGGTCCAGGCTGGCCTCAAACTAGCTATGTAGCCAAGCATAACCTTGAACTCCCTATTCTCTGGCCTCCATCTCTTGCGTGTTGAGATTGCAGGTACAGCCCACCACACCCAGTAAATGCTTCAAATCCAGGAACTGTATCCCTAGCCTCTGTACACAATGCTTTATCTACAAGCTTTATAGCAAACTTGCAAAACAGGGATCAAAATCACATTGTAGGGCTGGAGAGACACTCAGCACTCAAGAGCACTGGCTACCCTTGCAGAGGATCTAGGTTTGGTTCCCAGCACCAACATGGCAGCTCATAACCATCTGTGACTTCAGTTCTAGGGAATCAGACAACCTCTTCTGGCCTCTGCAGACACCAGGCACACATACATGAGGTGCACTTACATACAGGCCGGCAAAACACTCAATAAACACATCTGTTTTTTAATATACCTGACTTTGGACCCAGCATGGTGGCACAGACCTGCCATCTAAATACTCAGTAGGCTGAGTCTGAGACCAGCCTGATTATCCAGCAAGATCCTGTCTCAAAAAACAAAATAACAAACAAACAAACAAACAAACAAATAACCCGGGAGGCAGAGCCAAGCAGATCTCTGTGAGTTTGAGGACAACCTGGTCTACAGAGCGAGATCCAGGACAGGCAGCAAAACTCTACAGAGAAATCCTGTCTCAAAAAATCAAAAAAAAAAATAAACTGCTGGCAATAGTCGAGAAATAGCCCGATTTGACCTACCCTGGTGATAAGATGGCCAAACACCCTAATTGTCGTGCTAGAAACCCCATCCAGTAACAGAGGGAACTAGATGCAGATATCCACGGTCAGGCCCTGGGTGGAGCTCCGGGAGTCCAAT